>APFE030079907.1:3161-28165 GCA_000404065.3 Pinus taeda
TTGTGGGCCCCGTTTGGGGGTAAGTTGGTACATCAACTTCCCGGGGTCGTAACTTTAGCATATGATCTCCGTTTGACGCGTACAATAGCTCATTAGAAAGATCTATTCGAGCACTATCATTGTTGGAACGGGCAACATTGGACCCATGTTGCCCCCGGATTCCCAAAAAAACGTCGTTTAGGGCCTCAAAACGGCTCCGGAAGTTCAGGACCCGAAAAACTGCTAAAAATAGTAAGTTGTGCTACAATTAAGGAAACTGAAAATGCTGAAAGAGACAATGATGGGGGTCCAGATGGACTTGGCAGGTGGCCACCAATATCCACCTGGATCAAGTAGGTACATCTATCAACTCTTCCTCTTCCTATAATTCCTCTTGTTCTGAAGCTTTGTCTTCAGGAGAATTTATGGTATTAGTTTCTGCTAGTCGAAGTGGTTTGACCAACGGCTCGTCTTTCGGCTGCTCCTGGGAAGGCATTTCTCGAGATTTCCTGACAGCTCTGTCATCCATGAACTTTACATCCCGCCGAACTACTACCTTCCTACTCCCTCGAAGATAGACTCTATATGCCTTAGAATTCTCACTATATCCCACAAGATATCCTTTCTCAGCAGTTTGATCTAATTTCTTTCTCTTTTCTTCGAGTATACGGCATTACGCTAAACTCCCAAATATCTTGAAATGACTAACTTCAGGTGTCTTCCCGGTGAAGACCTCTTGAAATGACTAACTTCAGGTGTCTTCCCGGTGAAGACCTTCTCTAGAGTTATTTTGCCCAATGCCCTGTGTGGAGTGTTGTTCTGGACATAAACTATCGTGTTGCATGCTTCTACCCACAGGAATTTAGGCATATCCTGATCATACAACATTGCGCTAGATGTTTCCACAATAGTCTTGTTTTTCCTTTCTGCTACTCTATTTTGCTCCGAATTGTAGAGAGTTGTCCACTCTCTTTTGATGCCTTCCTTAGCACAAAAATCGGTGAAGTCCTTGTCAACATACTCTCCACCATTGTTTGAGCGCAACACTTTTATCTTCTTTCCTGTCAGATTCTCCACTAGAGCCTTAAACTCTTTGAATCAACCAAAAACCTCATCCTTAGTTTTCAGAAAGCAGATCCAAGTCTTCCTGGAATGGTCATCGATGAAAGTGACGAAGTATTCGGCACCATTAAGAGCTTTTGTGGACATCGGTCCGCAAATGTCTAAGTGTATCAATCGTAGCACACTCTTAGCCCTATTGTTACTTCTGGAAAACGTTGCTTTGGCATACTTGCCCAGAGCGCACCCTCTGCATACATCATCTCGTTCGGTGCTTAGTTCTGGAACTCCTGATACTATTTTCCTAAGAATTCTCAGATCCCCATGGTGTAAGTGTCCCATCCTCCTATGCCATAGTTCATTCAAATCTTTCTCTCCATTACTGTCTATTAGTGCCATTAGTGATTCTAGTTGCAACATGTACAACCTGTTACTTTTGATTCCAATTTGGGCCTTCTTTTTCCAACTCGGGTGTTTAACATATACTTTCTCCTTAATGAAGAAAAGGTCATAGCCCTTGTTTTGAAGTTGAGATACGGAGAGTAAGTTCATCCCCAATCTTGGCACATGCAGCACACTGGTTGCTCGAAGCCGCTCTCCTGCTTCGGTTTGAAAGACTATTAATATTAATCCTAAAAATAGTTAAACCTAATTAAGAGAAGAGGATGGTGAATTAAAATAGGATTAATAAATTAAATTTTAGAGAAATTTAGAGAACCTCTATGTCGCAACAACCAACATAAGAATATCCATCTAAGAGATAACTTAGTTAAATTAGGGAGTAGATAGGGGATCAAATCTTGACTTATCAATTGAATTTAGTAATGAACACAAATTAAAGAGTAAAAAGGGGTATCAAGAGACAACTAGGAGAAGAAATAGGAATCTTGTTGAGGTGAGGAAAAACATTATTTTTAAATTAAAATTTAAATAAATAATTTTGGAAATCCTTGATGAGAAAGTGACACATGGGTGGGTGAATAATCAAACTATTGAATTATCAAAAATAATTAATCATGCATGAAATGCCAAGTGTCACCTATGAGGACTCCTATAAAAGAAGAGGCAGGCCATGGGAGAAGAGACTTTTTCTTTACCCTATTGTTGGATGGATGAGACTATGTCAGAGTAGTGATTACGTACTATAGTGAGTTTGGTGAGGTAGAGGACTTAAGAGAGGGGACTCTTAAGCCAAAGAGTGCTCTCCTCTACTAGCTAATGCATTCCTTCATTGTACAACCCTACTGTAGCTCGGGGGTCCGCAGGGAAGGAGAGTACCCATGGATTAGGCTAGGAGGTTAACCGGTGGGTCCTTGCACTCGGATCAAGCACGTCGACATTCATACTTGGAGACGACCGACAACAAAGGAAGGAAAATAATGGCAAGTAAAGTTTGAATCTCGTCTCCTGGTGAACGGTACCTATGTTGTTATAATATTCTTTTGTATGACTTCATTATGGTTTTAGTTAATAACATGTAAATTAGATATGTTCAATAAAGTGAAATTCAAGAAAGTTTTATATAATGCTTAATAATTTTTTTGAGTTCCCAATGCTATTTTCTTATAGTTGTATTTTTAGTATTTAAAAAAAAAAATCATAGGGTTGGTCCCTACACTATATGTGAGTGCCTCTGGTGGTTTCATGCCATACTCAATAATCATTAGTAACAAGGTTTTTCAGTGTTAGTCATTGTCATAATAGCATCATCAATATCACCTAGTCATTCGCATCATTGTTCATTGTGAACCAGAACTAATGCCAATAGGTAACATAGGGGACACATCCATCATGGCTATCATCATCATAACATCAATGGAAACATACATATCCATCAAAGCATTCAACATCGTAACATAAATAGAAAACATACCTATCCATCAAATCTATCATCATCGTGATATCAATAGAGAGCATACGTATCATTTACTACTATCATCATCATAAATTCAATAGAGACCAAACATAACCATTTATGCTACAATCATCATAATATCAATAGAGAACGTGCATAACCATTAATGCTACGATCATCATAATACTAATAGATAACATACATAACCATTAATGCTATCTTCATCATAATATCAATGGAGAACATACATAAACATCACGATGACTAATATCACAACCACTAATAATAGAGTCATGTGTATGGATCCTCAACCTGAGGTCCACAAGGATAAAGTGTGGGCCTTAGGGCTAAATAAATGTTAATGTCATATCGTTGTTAGTCGACTAGAGCGGGGCACTACACTTGACTCAATCAACCTGTCCTTTACCCAAAATAATGTTAGAAAATCAGAAAGGCAGTAAAGATTTTCTTGTTCTTGATAATTACTTGTGATGTTTCTTATTATTACGATTCTTTATATCTTCTTTCTTTAGTTCATCAAGCAATTACCCAAAGCAGCAACACATAAAATAATAGACACCAAATGTAGGCACATGCCAGGGCAAAACCCCCCTCAAGGGGAAAACCCAATCAAGATAAGTCTTCCTTTCAATAGTATTCTTTGAGACTCTTCACCCTAGACCAAGACCAGACCTTCCCTCCACACCAAGTCAAGCTCCCAGAATTTCGACCTCTTCCTAGCAACTTACAGCAACTGCCAGCTTCCGGCAACAGTGAAACTTGGAAGACTTCGATCTCCCAATCCAGGACACAAAACAGAGAGAGACACACACCAAAATTTCGATTTTCCTTGTCTCCTTAGACTTCCCCAAACTCGCATTCACTTTGGCTTCCCGACAACAAACTTCGCACCTTTTCCTGCTACAAGAGATTTTCGCACTTCTTCCCAGCTACAAGAGAATTTCGCACTTCTGCCCAGCAACAAGAGATTTTCACACTTTTTCCCAGCTACAAGGGAATTCGAACTTGTGAGAGAATGATACTCCAAATGAATTTGATGAGCTTCCTTTTATAGGCTTCTTGTGGGGTCAAATAAGGTCCTTAGGCCGACTTGATCTTCTCTTAGGCCGACATGGGGTGGAGGTTACATAATTCATATTTGACTCATTATTTAACCATTTTACATGATTCAAAAGCCCAATAAGGGTCGCTTTAAATGTACAATAACTCTATATACTCAGAATAAATCCTAGAAGTCCTCAATGGAGACTTTGACCTAAAACATGGTGACCCAAGCATGAAACCCATGATTTAATTAGTCACAATAATAATAATAATTATTATTATTTTCTTTATTCTTTTGACAAGTACATTACATGATGACTCAAGTACATTAATGAAGACCAAACATTGTTACATTTTCTAACACTTGCTCTTAACTAGGGAGATATTCATAATGTACAAATACAATGGAAGATCTCAAACTATATGAACCATGAAGAACTTTAGGCACTGCAATGCCATGTGGGTCGAAAATCCTTTATGGTGGCCCCCACATTCCACCAAAGCCACAATCTTTCCTTTGAACTCTAAAGTTGGGGTGTTCCTCATGCCAAAAACCAATTGTGGGTCCCCTAGGCCCACTTCTCCTAAGTGAAACAATGCAATACACCAAAATTGAGCAAAATTTGATATTTACTTAGTGAAACACTAAGTAGGAATATCACAAGTTTTCAACACAACGGTAAAATTTTGCAAAATTTATTGAAAAGGAAATGCCTTTTATGTTTAACATAGTTATCATTAACAAGAAATATGAGGGTCAAGTCCCACTAGCACAACCGGTTGAGGATGGGCCTCGTCAGCAAGGCGACCCAGGATCAAACCTCATGAGGGGTGGTTGTGCCTTGTGATAGGGGGAGGAGACATGTTCAAAATGCAGTCAGCTAAGGGCTGGTGTGGCCCAGGCCGGGTGCAAGCCCCGGGTGACTTTGACTGCTTATATGCCCCTGGGTCACGGCTCCTCAAGCCACAGGTCAAGCCTGGAGGATCACAGACAACTTGACAAACAAACAAAAAACCAAGAAATATGAGGAAAAAGAATTGCTATAAAGACAATTCTTTGTGATAGATTGTTCGTGGACTTTATTACAAATTGAAAGAAGTTACAGTTAAGTTTCCTAAAGCTAAAGCTCATGTATAGTGACCAATAATGCAATGTCACTCAACCCTTTTTTAAATTGTTTAAGATTTTAATTGGCAAGCATAAGGGTTGTGGATAAAACTATAAAGTATAGCTTGTTATGCATACAAGCTTGAAACAAGTACGAATGTTAATATTGAATTTTGAATATATAAATACATATATAATTGTCGTCCCCAACCCGCTATCCCCTGACAATTTTGGGGTTGCACTCTAGTCATTTTGGGGATGCATTCCCCCGTCCCCAAAACCAGCAGAACATAGATTATACATTAACGTAAGCCCTGTCCAATTTCCTTATGTCACATACTTCTACACCCAAGTCGGCCTAATTTTCTTTTATAAATGTCCCTTCTTTTCTGTGAATGTAGACTGTCCTTGAGTACATTAAAGATGAGGTATGCTGGCCATTATTGCTACAGTTTACAAAGAAGCAAACCTAGGGGTTTACAGGAAGCAATCTGAACTGGTCTGTTCAATACCAAACCAATCTCCCAGTCCAGTTTAGCCACTAGTTTGGGAACTGAAGGGTCTGGAATCCAATTCATACCATCCAGTCCTAATAACAATCTCAAGTGGGCTACACATGTACTTTGTACTAGAGTACATTAAGGTAAACCCTGTCCAATTTCCTTATGTGGCATACTTCTACACCCAAGTCGGCCTAATTTTCTTGTATAAATGTCCTTTCTTTTCTGTGAACATAGACTGTCCTTGAGTACATTAAAGATGCCTTCTTACAGTAGTTCTCCTGGCTACCCCTGTGACAAGAGGATATCTTGCTCGCTTTTTAAAACCCCTTTATAGATTATAGCAGTTAAATACAACATCAAGCCTTCACTCTGATTATGAAAGAAGAAGAAAAAGACAAAAAGAGAATGTCCAGTTGTTCTGAAGCAAGATACTTCAAATATGCAATGGAGTTGAACTCTAATCATCTGCCATCTCTCTGATCCTTTAGAAATGGTCCAAAGATAAAGATCTGTCCAATAAAAAATTTCGTGATTCAGGGTATCATTGAGAAGCTCAAGTCCTTTATTTCTCATATACTAGAATTTACAATAATTTTGAATTAGTGGCTCCATAAAGCCCTGTTACTTGAATATATTGTTTGTTTATATACCAGGGTAAAATCATTTCCAGAGCTTGTAACATGCCTAAACAAGCAGTTAAATACTTGCAACTAAAAGTAACCATCATTGATTCTGCACACCTACAATGCCTTGAGATTCTGTAAATGCTTGTACTTATATCATCTTAAGCCATAGTTGTTGATTAGATCCTAAAGATCCAAATGCATTCCAATTACAGGTTTCATATAACAAGTTACCAGAGGTTATGAAGTACGTTATGCTTTGTTTGGTGTCTGTTCAGCAAATGTTCTACAGTTGTCTATCATTTCACTTTTTTCATATATTTCTTTTATGTCAAGATTTATTACTTCCACTGCCTGCACATTCTTCAATGGACTAAGTTTGCCTTCAAGATATGGCGTTGTTGTCTTCCATCAGATTGTAAGTTTATGACCAGATCTGTGCCTGGATTGTCATTATCTATTTAAAGACTCTGCACACTTAAGGATTTAGATCCAAACGATGTTGTTCTGAATAAGGGCAATTTTGACAAACCTAGAACTTAAATCCATAATAATTGGATCTCATCAAACTATCACATAAAGGGAAATTGTATGCAAAGGTCCCAATCTATATGGCATGACCCAGTCAAATCTCAAGCTTCAGCAGTTTGGGCTTGTTACCCACCACTTGTGGGTAGTGTATATGGGAGAAAAAATTTCTCCTAGATGGTCCTCAGTAGGTAGCCAGCAGCCCCTAGATAGCTCGATGTGACATTTTCTCCGCCACCTAAGCCAGCCATGTGGTTCCTCTCCCATCTGTTACAAATGTATGTTCGAAGGTGGGCCTCCCGACCCCAAAGGTATGGCTTTCATTCATATAATTGAGTAGTTTTCCTTACTTCTCATGGGCACTTTTGAGCATGAATTGGTGGGGGGATTCGGCTGAAAGAGTGGGTTAGGTTTGTATTCTTGTCTCTATTGCTTGATTTCATGGTTACCCTTGTGTCCTAGTCCCGCAACGTCTCTTTTACTGGCTATTAGCTTTAGGGCTGGCACTACATGGGAAATCTCGATTTTGGTTGCGTGGTCCTGCTTCCTGACACCACCTATATTACTCCCTTTCCACTCATTTGAGCCCCATTCATCTCTTTTCCCATCCGGGTCCACGTGGGGTTAGCCTCCCCCTCCCCTTATCGACACCTTGGGTTGGGCCTAAAACGATGCCCCGGAAGTTGATGCAGCTAAAAAGAAAATAAAAAGCATAATTTGGCCACTCTCAATGGGAAATGTACCACAAAATATAAAAGATGGCCGGGACATACAAATTTAGCACGTGGGCAAAAGCCAAACATGAGCTCTACCCCTTATCTATGGCCATCACCCTGGTTCCTATGGGCACTAGACGAGCCCCCTCTATCATTAAGGAACCCATGATTGTCCCAACCCCTGGTGGGCGATGAACTGCCCCACCTCAAGGGGGTATCCACTGCTACATATTACACATCATACTCTCCATCCCCTAGAGCCCCGATCAATTATGAAGAAAAATCAATCAAAGGAAAAAGGCATTTGAATAAGGGTGGAAAATCAAAGGTCGGGGTAACTCATGTACAACGATTTACTCCTTCCTACACTCATATACCCAAGTGTGGGCTTCTCTTATTATCGCTGCCCTTGCACCTTGACATGTGGTCTGGATGATTCCCTTGATCCCCACTCCATTACATTATTATATTATTTGCCACCTACCTCATAAAAGATGTGCCATGGACATGCCATCCCCTTTAGAGGATGAAACCGCCTAATAGGGTCCTTGGTTAACCCCTTATTAGGCTTGGAGACACTTGTAAATGCCAAAGCCCACAATGGAAGAGCATGCCACCATGAAGTGCCCCATTGATCCCATGATTTGTAAGCATTATTACTTGATTATTCTAATGATTTGTTGTATTGGACGGCAAAGGGATGCATTGGATCTTATGCAAGATTGCAGGTGGGTCTTCATTTGTGGCTTGATCTCCCTATACGGGGTCCTAGCCTTCCAGAGAGCCACATTGGCACTTGTAGGGTGATTGTTGAGAGCCATGGGCCTCCACCATAGAAAATATTACTCCATGGATCCCCAACAGTGTTCATTGATTGCTCGTGTTCCACCTTTTGGATGAGGATGAGGCACATGGTCTACCATGCCCAGTCAGCTCCATAGTTGTACCGTACACTTGGCAGATGTTCAAGGATGCCTCCCACTGCAGAGCGAGGGCTTATGTCATTACTCCATCCCTTACAGATGGTCTACAGGCATATTTGATCCATTTGGAGACCTAGGAGAATGTCCTTGTGCCCCCACACCCAACTGGGAACACCACAGGTTCTTGATTGGAAAACAAGGGGCCAACCCCTTGTCCACTATGTTTGGAGTCCATTTTTACATCATGGCACCCTTTGGACTTCATCAGGCCTCCTCAAAGGCCCAACGACTCACTTTGTTCATCATTCGACCCTCTTGAGAGGCTTATCTTTACTTCTTGAGCTATTTGGTGAGCCTATCACCAAACATTTTGTTATTATGCACATTATTTTATTTTAGGGACTAAATTAGGCCTAATTAGCTAAATTGAATTCATTAGGAAGTGTATAAATACAAGTGTGATGAATCATTTTGATCATCATCACTTAGATTGGATCTTTCTCTCTTGTGAGATTTTTGCTATCCTTCTCGGAGGAAGAAGTTGGATGAATGGATGAATTTTAATGTTTGGATCTCTTCATTTTTGTCTTGGAGCTTCACTATTGGCATATAATGATGATTGGATATACTCTTTCTTACATGTAAGTACTCTCTTAATGTTATTTTTCTTATTTTCTTATGTCACATGCATGTTGCTAAGAATTTTCGCTATACTAGGCTGAAATTCACTGCTTTTCTTCTGCGAAATTGTGGAAATTTGTTTTTTTATGGTGTTGCATCATGTCATGGGCCATGTATGAATAAGTGAATATTCCTAGAGATATTTTGTTGAAATTTTATCTTCATAAGTCATCATATATTGCAAATCGAAGTGTAAAGACCTTGAAGCAATTGTTCACATGCCCTAATTTCCATGAGAAATTGTTCTAGAGGCCTCTTTGACTAAGTGAATCCATTCAAAGCATTGAAATATCCTTGACTCCATTTCTCCCAAAGCATTAGGCACTGATCCTCCATAGGTGATCACCTAAAAGCATATTTTCCTCACCCTTCACTCTTTCTTTCTAGGCCTAGCCTCCATAGGTGACCTAGGGCATCATTTTTCTCACAATTCACCCATCAAAAAAATATGATCTCTTGCCCTCTAATGCATTGTTGTGTCTCCTAAGAACCCTCCAAATTTGAAGCAATTCCAACGGTGGGATCTTGAGATATTCCAAGCCCTAGCTCTGAGATTGATTTTTGCCCTTGGTTTCCCTTGGCTAGTGACCTCATAGGGATCATTGCAACGAAATCACAAAAAGTTTCTCCTTTGATCCCCTTCTCCGCCTCAATTAGGTCAAACACACCCCTGATTGATCAACTCCTCCAACTTGACCTAATTTTGGGTGCACTTGGTTCCGTGTGGTCCCACAACTTTTCGAAGATAATTGCACAAAGACTAGTTGGAATCCAAGTTTTCACAAGGATTTCTTGGACTGGGTACCTCCTTTAGAAGTCTTGTTCACAAACCCTAGCTCTTGAAATCCCCTTGGCCCTTCTTAGAGAGCCTTATGCCTTGCCTCTCAAGCAAACAAACGATATAATTGAGTCACTCTTGTGAATAGGCCTTAGGAATCACTCCTTATATCTTCATTGATTTATCCATCGAGTGATTCCCTTTATATCGGGTCTCCTCCCATCGGTGAAAGCCCGTAAAGCGCAAGGAGCCTTAGCTAAGGTGACAGTGGGCTATCGCTCCATTGTTGCCCTTTAACTAGTAGTTGCCCTTTTAGGATCCCCTCCTAGGACTCCGGCTAGTTTGAGCAGTAACAGGCCTTTCAGTATCCTTTCATTTGCATTCTTAAATACTAAAAAGTCTGTTATGAACCTGATAATATTGGCCTATGAATGCCGTTTGAATCTGGATTCTGCCTGCTATCAAATCCTAATCTCTCAAAAACAAATTATCTGTTTGCAGGGAGGATTTTAGAAGTAAAACAATATCAACTGCAACTTTGAAACTAAGCTATCAAACATAATTTCCAGGAATAGTGTACTCTGTAGACTTCAGTTGTAACCAATAAAAATACTAAATAAATTTCACACAGAATAAAGGGAGGTGATAAAAGCCAAAACAACGAAAAATTAAAGCATCAGCAGTTTAACTCATACAATCGACCTATTGCAAATTTGCAAACAATAAAATGCTTTTTAAACTCCCTGAAATTAACATTTTGAATCTGAAGAGGAATATGGAACGAATAACGATGAAAAGATACTGTGTGTTAATTAAATCATCACCAGTTTAACTCCTACAATCAACCTATTACAAGGCAAATAAAAGCTATTGTATGCCCTGCAAAATTGTGAAAAATAATTAAAAATAATATAAAATGAAAATTTCTTAAACTTCCTTGAAATGAATATTTTGATGGCTTGTGAATAGCTTTTTACAGCAGGACTTGAAATATTTGTTTCATTTAATATTGAATCAACATATCTAATGCTTACCGGAATACCCAGCTCATGTAGCAACATCTCCGCCTCCCTAGCCTCTGCTTTGGCAATTTCTTCAATTGGACCTTCTAAGGTCAAACCACCCTTATAATCTGGGAGAACATAATTTACAAAAAGAACAAATAAGGCTAAAAGTCCAACTTCTGTCAAACACAAAGTATCTTTTCAATGTTATCCATTCCATATGCCCCCTTACCTTCAGCTTGCTACCACTGGACTTTTCAAGCTCAATCACCTTTCACAATTTGTTTGAGTGCATGGTAGGAAACAGTTCATAGACTAGAATAGTTAAACTGAAATTATGTTTTACTGTTTCTCCTTCCAAGTATAAATCTCTTGAGCTACCAAATAGAATAAGTGTAAAAGAATAAGATGAAAACGCAGCTGAAGAATGGGAGAAGAGAACAAAGGCTAGGGAGAGTGATGATTAAAGGACTATAAAAATGACTAAATACTTAGAATGATAAATAAGGAGCACAATGAGATAAACAATCAAAAGTAAGAGAAAAAAAGAATGAAAATATATTGATATCCTAGAGTTCCCCACCTCTAAAAGAGTAATTGCTATTCAAAAATTTAGAAACCCCAATCCTTGTTCTCAATGCTGATTTTAGTAGTGTGTACTAGACTTCTACCAGGGTTTGGTGTTTTTTTATATCCCAGAGACAGGGAGGTGCCTGAACAATGGGAAGGGAATGCGTGTTTATGAAGCACTGAACATTAGCGTTCAACCCTCTTGAAGGTTCTCCTTCAACAAAAGTATGTGTAGAGTTACCAGCCTTACTTTTGGAATTCCTGCATGCTCTGGCATTTCAGCAAGTGAGGAATGCTCTAGCTTCAATCTAAGGGCCTCAAAATTCACTATATAGCTTCCTGATTTAAACTACAAGGATTTCTGTAGATTTCAACTCGAACAACCTTCACCAGATTTACTCAAACTTTAGATACCAGATTATATTTAGGACTTACATCTCCACTCAGAGAACATGCCCTTTAAGTGTCAGAGTTGTTTCAAGCATGGAAAACTTGCTTATGCAAGCCCAAAACAATTGATGCCATGCAAACCACTTGTAGTTGCCACACAACCAGAATTGCAAACTACCCACTAGGGTTCCTGATCCACTACTCCCTATATATTATGTCACTTGTCAGGAATCCTCGCCATGGCACACTTTCTCATATCACACACAACATGGATTAATCATGGCACGGGTGGAGACACCAACAATAGTTCCAGCAACATCCTAAGGGCACCATCACATCTACTCCAACATGTATCTTTGCAGGTTCTCTTTCCAGTTGTTTGCTCAAAGAGGAACTTGAGAAATTATCTTTTTTTGGGAAAAATACTTCATATATTTTCAGAAAGATATTTACATCATGAGAGAACAAAGAGTGGAAGGGTATATACAATTATCTTGATGGCATAATCACATAAAATCTGATTAAGGCTTGCTTCTCCTACTTGTTGAAAACATCACTTCGACTATTTGCTTCACTGTTTGGGTTATTTCTCTTTCGTAATTATAATTTATTTCCCTAGATTCACAAACAATTAAGGGAGGAATCAAGGATCCCCTAGTTGATTTTTGCGGCTATGGTCCGTCTTCAAAAGGGAAAGAAAATTATTTTTTTCCTTGAGTTCAGGTCAGCCCCAGGAGGACAGGTCAGCCCCACCATTTGTCTGGGCTTGACCCTTGGTCAAAACCCACATGGGTTGACCTCTATAAAGACCATTCAACCTCTCCATTTGGTATCCAGATTCAGTTCGCATCATCAATGAAGAAGTTTTTTGTTCACACGTGTGAAGGAGGAAGAAGAATCTAAAGTTGACTACCGTTGACAAAGTATTATCTGCTATGTTTGACCAATTCCTTGACTTCTCTGTTTGACCAAGTTTTTGGAGGGTGGACCGAACTCTCTTCTTGCTCGGTTGACTGCAGAAGTTGACCAAATTTCTGAGGCATCTTGTTGACCGAAATTCAGAGTTGACCGCAGGCTGTCTGAGGCAGTTTGATTGAATCTTCTGAGACAGATTTGACCGCAGTTGACCAAGACTTTCTGAGGCTGATCTGACCGAGATTTCTGGGCAGTGTTTGACTGAGGTTTGGGCAGAATTGACCAAGATTCTTGGGCAGATGTTTGGCTGATATTATGATCAATTTGGACCAGGTTTGACCTAGCTAATTGGTATGGTCAGATTGACCAACTTTGACTGAAAAATCAGATTGTATCTCTTGTTGAATTGAGTAATTTCAACAAGAAAAGGTTGTTGGGTTTTTCCCTAGAAGAGGGTTTTCCCAAGGTAAAATTTGTTGTCTCTTTGTGCATCATTGTTATATTGTGATCTCTACTGCCCTACTGCATTTTATGGTTGAATTTCTGAAGTGTAATTGCTTAATGATAAACTGAAATGCTAAAGATAATATCATATCATTAAAAGTAATTAGCAGTTTCAGAATTTTGTGCTTGTATCTATTGCTCTTGTAAAATCAACATGGTATCAAAGCTTTGGTGAAGGGAAGAGGACATTGCGATCACTTTTGAAGAACCTACTTCTGCAAATTTAATTTTGGACCAGAACTTTGACCATGGGTTCTTCTGCTAAGGCTGAGAACAAATTAGAAGTTGCTAAAAATTTCAGGGCATGGAAGACAAGGATTCTGCCTCTCTGTTGCGTATCCTTGGCTCAAGAGAAGATTCTCAAACCAAACTATCCCTACCCCTCACTGCAAAAGCTCACTATCGAAATTCTCCCAACAGCTGCTCTACTTCAGAAAATCGAACTTTTGAACTCACTCTGAGTGTCTTCCAAATGACCCTCAAGCTTCCTTAAATAATCTTCTTGTTGACATTCAACGGCCCAGATTAGAAGCTAATCAATGGCTAGGATCATTTTTGCTTGATCCTTATCTTCTTCTAGAAGTTACACCCACAATTAGATTAATACCCATTAATTATTTTATTTTCCTAAGTTTAGACTTAAAGTCCCATTAAAAATAATTAATTATTTAATAAAACTGTCTCCGGGTGGAATTTCCCAAAACATTTTCTGGGTTCTTTGGAATACATGTGCCCAAGCCTCCCTGCAAAATTTGAGACTTAGAGCACATCTGATGCTACCAGAAATCAACACGGTCGTCTCTAGTTGCAACACCTGATGATTGATCAAGGTTGTCTGCCCTTTTTTGCTGAGAAATCTAGGGCATAGCAATTATGTGATTTCTCTTCTATTAGTAACTGTTTGTGAGTGTTTTTTACTTCTTTAGATTAGGATCTTCTTTTACTTAGGTTATTAGTGATCTTCTTCATCAAACAGCTACAATGCATAAACCATAAAGAGACAAGAGACACAAAATATAGGCTATCATCCAAGGCCAAAACGTCTCACACTTTGAGAGGAAAACCCGAACAAATTCTTCTTCTTATAGAGATTCCAATTGACGAAAAACAAGACCAAGACCCTTGACCTATTTGCCACTCCAAGACCAAGCCACAAAGTTTCTTCTTCCTTCAATGAAAGTCAAATTTCGTCCTCCTTTACTGTGGCCTTCCAGATCTCGGCTTCCTCTTCTCTGTTTCAGATCTACAACTTCTTGGCTTCCTTCAGAAATCCTAGCACGTGTGAAGTGTCACCATTGAGCCCTTGATACCCTTCGCTTTAGGTGGAGATTGCTTGCTTGTCAACTCAGCTTGATGTCACCCTTATTCTTCACCCAAAATACTCTCCTTATAGTGACTGTGATATTTCAGCCTTCTTCCTGCAATAGACAGCAAAGATCTCTCGCACTTGTGGAGGTTTACAGCCCTTAAAACAAACCCAAATATGACCCTAAGGACTTCACTCTTCCTTTTCTTCACTTCGCTGGTTGGGAGGCTTCTTCCTTGACCATTTTCGCACCTTCTGATTTCAGACTTGCTTCACCGAAACTGTGTGTACATAAATGAGGCTGAACTACCTACTTATAGTCGTTGGAACCTCCATAACGAGCCAACATGAACTGAGGTTGAGCCGATGTGTCCTTTTGAGAGATTTCATTATTCTTTTGAAGCCAACTTGAAGGAGGTGACTTTATGCTTGTCTTGGAGGGCTTTCATACTTGTTTAATGACTCATACAAAATGTAACATGCCCAAGAAGGGTCCTTCATACATGACATTGACTCAATTTGACTTCATGACCAATCCTAAGGACTCACAATGGGAGTCATACCAAAAATAAAATTCCTTGCTCATGAAATCCATGAGACAAGCATACAATAATAATGTTATTTTTCTTCTTTTCATCAATTACATACAATCACACTTACACATGTCATTATGAAGACCAAACCTAGTTACTTTTCAACACTTTCTAGAGTGTTGAGTGGAGTTTCTCCTCTCACTGTATCTTCACTTGCTTCTCTACATCTCTTCCTTGACTTACCACCTTTTGCCCCATTAGCCTTTGATCCCTGCTTCCATATTTCAGATGTAATTCGCTTGGATTTGTGTTTACCTAAGTAGTTGGCACCAAGCTCATGTTGTTTTTGCCTTTGCAAATCTGATAGACTTTGCAGAATAATTGCATTTATTTTTTATTGCTTCTTTAGTGCTCTAACAATCTTCTCCTTCTCAGCTTTACAACTTCTTAAGTCAGCCTTCAAGCTCCTGAGATTGTCTATCCAGCCAAGAGAATACATTTCCGACCTCTTCCCAACTGATTCCTCTTCTTCATTGTGTTGGGATCTATCCATTGCACATTCTTTGCATTTTGGTTGGACTTGTGTTGTCTTGTGTGCTATTACACGCATATAATTGTTAGGTAAATATGGCATAAGCAATTCATTACCTTGGTCTTGAAGTCGTTTACTGAATCAGATTTCAAGTTAATCGGAATTAAAGTAAAAGACATGTAAGCATGCAAGTAAGAGGACTACTCATATTAACTATAAATTCAAAGAAGTTTGCATATGCAATGGCTAAAATGTCATTTTAAATTATGTCCATGAGTTTCTTTAGGTCCAATGTTGAACCTAAGCTCTAATTACTCTGTATCAAGGCTCTAAACTTTGTTTCTCAACATCCATTCAGTCCAAGTGTTGAACTTAGGTGCTTTGATACCACTTTGTAACTCCCTCCCACCCCCTTGTACTATCTCGGGTTGTGGAAGGTGTTACTTACCCTTCTAATCTGAGCTCCAAGGTATCTTATGAAAATGGAGTTACAAAATCCCTTCTTTTTCAAAATTTGCAGAATTAATTTTCGGTGTCACCATCATCTCCAATTCGTCAAGAGCTTTTCGGCGATATAAATTTTATCTCAATCTGACTCCCGGATTGACAATTATGCCCATTTGAAGTTTTGACCAGTTAAATTGTACCACATTAGCAAGGTACAGCCATGTGACATCCACATGTGTCCCGCGTGGACCTACCATAACATCTCCAGCACCCCCATGTCACTTGCAAACTCTACGTAGCATCCACGCAGTCTATCTTTTATTGTTAATGGCACTACCATGTTAACCAAGTGTGTGGGTCCCTGGGCCCGAACTTGTTGGAATTTATAAGTCTAACTGTTAGAAATTATTTTTGTACTATCTGATTTATTTCTTCCTACATGTTCAGTTACTTAACAAGTTATTTACCATGTAAACACTGAAAATAAATACAAGTACAGTATCAACACATACAGATCATCAGCTGAAAGAAACAAACACACAAGTGACACCATTGTTTTTGGACTAATGTCCCCCAAAAAACCCAATGCGAGAAAACCAGTGCAGCTATTCAGAGGGTTATATTATTATGCAGTTTTCAGAATACAACCTGGGTGCTAGAAATGGCTCACCCAACAGAGAATGCCCTCGTCATTAGTACCTCCCAATCGTAGACACATATTCTGGCTAAGCCACCGGATGAACAATCCCACAGCAACAATACAGCTTCTGTTGCTCTGTGTCACCCTATCCAACTCTCCAACTCCAATCTATCCCACGAAAATCTCCCAGTGTTGCCTCTAGGGCCTACGTCAACCTCTCTGGCCCAACGTCAGCCTATCTGGCCCAACGTCAGCCTCTCGGGGCTCTGCGTCAGCCGCTAGAGCCTTTGCGTTTCACACGCTGGCTCACTCTGGCTCCGCGCAGCTCCTGGCTACCTCTGCGTGGCCTATGGCTGCCTCTCTGTGGCCTCTAGCTGGCTCTAAGTCAACCTCTCTTGGCTTCTGCACTAATCCTCCTGGTACTAACTCTGCCTCTCTGCTATGTATTCACTGCCCCTCAGCTGCAACTCAAATCACTTCACTCAATTTCCTCAACAAACCCTGCCCCAGAATATTGAGTTCTTGATCTCTCTTAGTGTGTTCTTCAACTGATCCTCAAGCCTCCTCTTATACTTTTCTCGTTGGTCCATCAATGGCCGAGATTAAATCTCTAATCAACGGCTAAGATTAGATTTGGCTTGATCCATGACTTTTGGACCCTTCTAACACAGTTTTATATTAGTACCCATTAATATTTTAATTTCCTAAGTTTAGACTTAGGAACTCCATTAAACTGGTTAGATTATGCCCAAACCATTTCTGAGTCTTGGAAATCTCATGTGATATAGCCTCTCCACCAATTTTCATGGCTAGAGCACATCTGATGCTACCCCAAATCAACACTCCCTCTTAGCGAGGATTGTGCTCTGGTAATACTCCTCACTGAGTATCACCCTAACCATCCAGCATCGGTCCCTGTAAATGCTAGGCCTCCCCGCCCAACATCCTCTACACTGTTGCATCATGTATTGCTACCCATGGCCCTGCCACTGCCACTGCTACATCTGTACCATACGGTAGCTCCCTCTGCATCTGTACTACTGCCCATGCCCCTACCACTACCACTGTTGCATCTGCATTGCATCCCCTCTCATCATGTTGCATCGTGCTGCCCATAGCACTGCCACTACTAACAGTTGCACTGCAACTCAGTTATTGAGAAGTAAGTAATTGATCCTCCCAATTTTGACATCTCTGTCAAGCTAGAAACACTCCCAATGTTGACGCTCCCTCTGTCGTTGACAAGTGTTCCCTCTACTGACATCCACCAGTCCTACTACTTCTCTTTAGGGCTCCTGTAGCAAGGTATAATCCAAGAGGTTGGGTACCTCAAGGATCCTTCCCCTCATTGCCTGTAGTCCGTATGACTACAGCTCAAAGTCTCCCCACTTCTTCTCAAGTGGCGCATGAGCACTCATGGCACAGTCCTCATTTGTCTCCACTTCTTTCTCCGCCCTCGTTGGCACTACCTTGGTCTCAGAAGCCTCTCCCTTGCTCTTCTTCCTTGGACACTGGTTCACATAGTGACCCAGTTCCCCACAGTGGAAGCACTTGACCTTGGAGAGGTCCTTCTTCTTTCGTTTCTCCTACTTTTTCATAGATGCTAGGGCAACATCCTCCTCTTCCTCCTTTTTGATTCTGACCCCCTTGTCGCTACTTCTCACCTTAATCAGCCATCTAATCTCTTCTTGACAAAGAGCCGCCCACAATTCCTCCCAATCTGGAAGGCTTGCCCTGCCCAGTAAGCTCTAGACAAATACCTCCCAATCCTCTAAGACTACGTTCAATGCGGTCCTCACCAACATCTCCTCATCTGGCGTGGCCCCTATGGAAGTCAGCTGGTCCCGGATCTCTGTCAATCGCCCGAGGAAGATATCTGCCTGCTCTCCCCTCTGCATTTGGTATGACTGCAGCTAATTTTCTAGAAGCATCTTCCTATGCAAGGAAGTACGCTGATACAACTTCTTCAAGGCATCCCACATCTCATTTGTCGTATCCTTCTTGGCAATATGTGGTACCACATGATCCTTGACCCCATCAAGAATGATGCACTTAGCCTTGGCCATTGCCTCCTCGTACTTCTCATTTTCAGTTGGGTCAACTGGGATCACTATCGTTTTCAAGGCTAAGTGTTTGATGCAATACCTGTCTAGAATGGACAAGATCCTGGCCTTCCAGACTACGAAGTTTGAAGCTCCATCCAATCTATCCTAATCTCTTAGCCCATTCACTGCCATTTCGTTGCTCCTCTTTTGACTCTTTCGAGTCTCTCTACTTCCCGTCTAGAAGTTTTCGGTTTGACTCCCTCTGAGCCTCAATTTCCCTTCTAGAAATCCCTCTGCTAATGTCGAGATGCCCCACTCCAATCATTTGTGCAGCTGCACCACTGGTCAAGATTTCTTGGCTAAAAATCCTCGGCAGCAACTCCCTCCTCTTTGGTCTTGCCCTGTTAGGTATTGTTCTAACCACAGTACCCCACCAGCTTCGCTCCGCAACTTACCCACAGCCTCCTACGCCCCAGCAATCTGAAGGTTAGAGCCTCTAGGCTCTGCGGAATCCCGGCACCGGCACAATTTGCACCTCCTGGCCACAGCGTCAATCCTTCCTAATTGAGAAAGATGACCGGGCACTGCGTAGGTCAGGTCTGCTCCTTTTTGCCTCAGTGCTGATCCACCTCCTGGCTTCGAACTGATGACGTAGGCTCTCCGCGTCACCCCTTCCTTGCTTCTTTGTGCTAGGAACAGCTTATGTCACTCGGGACAGTTGTTTCTGCTGTTGTTGCTCTGCTCGGTTGATGCCTTCAGTTATCCTGTTATCTGCAACCACGCTCTGATACCATGTTGGAATTTCTAAGTCTAACCGTTAGAAATTCTTCCTGTACTATTTGATTTATTTCTTCCTACTTGTTCAGTTACTTAACAAGTTATTTACCATGTAAATACTGAAAATAAATACAAGTACAGTATCAACACATACAGATCATCAACTGAAAGAAACAAGCACACAAGTGACACCGTTGTTTTTGAACTAATGTCCCCGGAAAAACCCAATGCGGGAAAACCGATGCAGCTATTCAGAGGGTTTTATTATTATGCAGTTTTCAGAATACAACCTGCGTGCCAAAAATTGCTCACCCAACAGAGAATGCCCTTGGCAATAGTACCTCTCAGTCGGAGACAGAGATTCCGGCTAAATCACTGGATGAACAATCCCACAGCAACAATACAGCTTCTACTGCTCTGCTTCACCCTGAATCCTGATATGGAATGCATCACCCTATCCAACTCTCCAGCTCTAATCTGTCCCACGAAAATCTCCCTATGCTGCCTCTAGGGCCTGCATCAGCCTCTCTAGCCCAGCATCAACCTATCTAGCCCTGTGTCAGCCTCTCGGGGCTCTACATAAGCGTCTAGAGCCTCTGTGTCTCACACGCTGGCCCTCTCTGGCTCTGCGCAACTCCTAGCTACCTCTGTGTGGCCTTTGGTTGCCTCTGCGTGGCCTCTCGCTGCCTCTGCGTCAACCTCTCCCAGCTTCTGCGCTAATCCTCCCATTACTAACTCTACCTCTCTATTATGTATTCATTGTCCCTCAGCTGCAACTCAGATCACTTCACTCAATTTCCTTAGCAAACCCTGCCCCAGAAAATCGAGTTCTTGATCTCTCTTGGTGTGTTCTCCAACTGACCCTCAAGCCTCCTCTTATACTTTTATCATTAGTCCATCAACGGCCAAGATTAAATCTCTAATCAACGGCTAAGACTAGATTTGGCTTGATCCATGACTTTTGAACCCTTCTAACACAGTTTTATATTAATACCCATTAATATTTTATTTTTCCTAAGTTTAGACTTAGGAACTCCATTAAAAATATTAACTATTTTAATATCTCTCAAGCTAGTTAGATTCTACCCAAACCATTTCTGGGTCTTGGAGATCTCATGTGCTATAACCTCTCCACTATGAAACCGGATTCGTTCAAAACAGGCCACGTGTTCGAATCCCACGAATTCGACACGATTCGATGGGAATTCGAATCCTAAAATGGGACAACACATGTCCTAACAGGACACCATCGAATCCCGGTCGTGTCTCGTTAGGACACATCGTGTCCCGACTTTGGGATTCGAATTCCAAAAAAGTGAGGGTTTATGAGGTTTATGAGGAAGGGTTTATGAGGTTTATGAGGGTTTATGAGGTTTGTGAGGGTTTATGAGGGAGGGTTTATGAGGTTTGTGGGGTTTGTGAGGGTTTGGGAGGGTTTATGAGGTTTGTGAGGGTTTATGCAGATATTTGAATTTTGTATGTACTATACATGCTATAATGTTACTAACTTACTTGGTAAACAGTAAAACTAACATCTAGATGAAGATCTATGTTTGAAATAAATGAATTTGTATCATTAATGAGAATTTGTGTGAGAAATATCTAATTTTTAATATATATATATATATATATATGTGTGTGTGTTTTATAACGAATCCTACGTGTCCTATTTCGGGGGGTCAACGTGTCTGAATCCGACATTCGAATCCCCGTATCCTATGAATCCCGAATCCCTATGTCAGGTGACTTAGCCTCTCCACCAATTTTCGTGGCTAGAGCACATCCAATGCTACCCCAAATCAATAGAACCTTTTGTGTCATGCATCACTTTTACATTATATCTGGTTCTGTAGAAATTTGAGATGTCAACAATTACCCCTTGTTAACACATCCCTTGATCCGTGGATGTCGGATACACGTAACTCTATGGAAAGATCTAGTCCCAAATTCATATGTGTAGAATTTTGCTAGCATTGAATACCCTGGATTTTGGATTAAACATCTGTTGCAGAGAAAATTCGGGCTACACATATACTCCACCCAAGCGAGGCCCATGCCAGATTACTAACAATTACATATACATATACATATACATATACATCTATATATATATATATATATATATATATATGAATCTACCAACTCATATGAATGACATTCTTAATTGTACACACCTAGTTCACTCGAATGTCCGGACTACCGAGTGCACCAAAGCCTAAAATAAAATATTCGCACCTCCATTAATAACCAGATGTGAGACATGCTTGAGGTGAACATCTGATCCCTGATGATCCCAAATACACCCGTACTTGGGTAACAAAGTAATTATCTGACCCGGATGCAAAACCATCCATAGAGTTATTCAGCCTTGGATCGACATAGGACTTCTGCTTAACTACAAAGAAAGGAAATTTAAGGGGACTCACCAGGACTTTCTAGAGTACTAGTACTACTACTGAAACACTGTCCCTGAAGTAATGGCCAAATCTTGAATTCAACCTTTAGGGATACCATGCTCTGTCCAAAAGAGTCCAAAGGCGTTAACAATATTTTATTCACCATAAATTTTAAGTAAAAGAAAGAGTTGACCTCAAAGCCAAAACTGCACTGGTACAAACATTCTAGCCTACCCGTCTATAGCAATTTAAGCAGTTCCCTCAGTGGAAATAGATATTCCCAAATCTATCAAGATGACATGCCATTTTCATGCCTATTCAAGAGCTTTACAAACCCAATTGAATGTTGATTTGGAGTAGCATCAAATGTGCTCTAGCCATGAAAATCCGTGGAGAGGCTAAAGCACGTGAGATCTCCAAGACCCATAAATGGTTTGGACAGATTGTACCCAGTTTGGGAGATATTAAAATAATTAATATATTTAATGGAGTTCCTAAATCTAAACTTTAAAAAAATAAAATATTAATGGGTATTAATATAAAACTGGGTTACAATGTTCCAAAAGTCATGAATCAAGCCAAATCTAATCTTAACCGTTGATTAGAGATTTAATCTCAGTCGTTGAAGGACCAACGAGAAAAGTATAAGAAGAGGCTTGAGGGTCAGTTGGAGAACACACCAGAGTGATCAATCATTCATTTTGCTAGAGCAAGGTTGCTAAGCAAAGATGAATCAGTGATCAGCAACGAGGGGCAATGAGTACGAGGCAGAGAGGCAAAGACAATACTGGGAGACCAGCGCAGAAGTAGAGAGAGCGAGAGCAGCAGCCAGTCCATGCTACGCAGAGCCTAGCAAAGACAACGCAAAGGGCCAGAGGGACTGAGTGATCCACGCAGAGGCTACCGGAGTGACACAGAGGGTTCCAGAGGTTGCGTAGTGCCTCAAAGGGCTGACGCAGAAGGTCTTGGGGCTGACGCAAAGGCCGGAAGGGCCAACGCTGAGCTTCAGTTATGCCGAAGAGGGTTTCGTGGGACAGGTTTACTGAATACCTGTTTCCAAATATAGAGGTATTGTTGCCGTGTATTTTTCTCTGTCAGGTGAGCCGGTTAGGCACCCAGTTGTACTCAGATAGACTGCATAATAATATAACCCTCTGAATAGCTACACCGGTTTTCCTGCATTAGGTTTTTCCGGGGACATTTGTCCAAAAGTAACGGTGTCACATGTGTGCTTGTTTTCTTTCAGTTGATGATCTGTAGATGTTGTGACTATAATGTGTTTATTTTGGTATTTAAATGTATTTAATAACTTGTTCGAATTTAAACAAGTAGAAGTAATAAACCAACAGAATACAAATTAATTTTCTAATGGATAGACTTAGAAAATTCAACATGGTACGAGAGGGTGGTTGCAGATCACAGGGAAACTGAAGGCATTGGCTTAGCAGAGCATTTGCAACAGATTCCGCTGTCCCAAGTGACAGAGCTGATCCTTGCAGAAAGCGACAGAGGAAGGAGTGACACAGAGGGACTGCGTCATCAGTCCGGGCCAGAGAGAGGCAGCACAGAGGCTAAGGAGGGCAGAAACATGCTAACGCAAAGCCACATAGAGGCCAGGTGGGCTGACGTAGTTGGCTGAGGGAGTTGTTTTGCTGGTGCCGAGATTGCGCAGAGCCAAGAGGCTCAATCCTTCAGTTGTTGGGGAATAGGAGGTTGTGGGTAGTTTGCGGAGCGAAGCTGGTGGGGTACTGTAGTTAGAACAGTACCTAACAGGGCAAGACCAAGGTAGAGGGAGTTGCTACCGAGGCGGATTTCTAGCCAAGGAATCCGGATCAGTGTTGCAGTTGCACAGACAATCGGAGAGGAGCAACTCAACGTTGGCAGAAGGATTTCCAAGAAGGAAATTGGGACTCAGAGGGAGTCCAAAAGAGAACTTCCAGACAGGAAGTAGAGATACTCGGAGGAGTCGAACCGAGAACTTCAGACGAGAAGTAGAGAGACTCAGCAGGAGTTGAACCGAGAACTTCCGGACGAGAAGTAGAGAGACTCGGAGGGTCGACAGAGAAGAGTAGAGAGATGGTTGTGAATGGGCTGAGAGATCAGGATAGGCTGGACGAAGCGTCCAACTTTGTGGTCTGGAAGGCCAGAATTTTGTCCATTTTAGACAGACATTGCATCAAGAGCTTCGCTTTGAGAACCATGGCTATCCGAGTTCACCCGGTAACAAATGATAGGTACGAGGAGGCAATGGCTAAGGCAAAGTGCATCATCCTTAATGGGGTCAAATATCATGTGGTACCACATATTGCCGAGAAGGAAACGGCAAAGGAGATGTGGGACACTTTGAAGACATTGTACCATCATACTTCTGTGCAGATAGATGTCTTCCTCGGTCGATTGAAGGAGATCTGTGACCAGCTAACTTCCATAGGGGCCACGCCAGATGAGGAATTGATGGTAAGGACCGCACTTAACGCAATCTCCGAGGATTGGGAGATATTTGTCCAGAGCATACTGGGCAGGATGAGTCTTCCAAATTGGAAAGAACTGTGAGCGGCTCTTCGTCAAGAAGAGATCAGACGGCTGACCAAGGCGGGGAGTAGCGGCAAAGGGGTCAAGATCAAGAAGGAGGAGGAAGAGGATGTGGCTCGGGCATCTGCGGGAAAGCAGGAGAAGAGGAAGAAGAAGGACCTCTCCAAGGTCAAGTGCTTCCATTGTGGGGGAACTGGGTCAATATGCGAACCAGTGTCCTAGGAAGAAGAGTAAGGGAGAGGCTTCTAACTCGAAGGCAATGCCAGCAAGGGCGGAGAAAGAAGACAGGGAGTATGACGATTGTGCCATGAGTGCTCATGTACCTCTAGAGAAGAGTTGGGGAGACATCGAGTTGTAGTTAGGAGGACTACAAGCAATGAGGGGCAGGATGTTGGGTCCCTATAATACTAGTGATTACCCCATTACTATTGTAGTTATACCCCTTGTTAATATTGTCGTGCCCCTATTGCCCCCATATTGTTATTACTGTGCCCCATAGAATCCCTCTATTGTTATTTTTGTGGCTTTATATTATTATTGTTAGGTCGGCTAGATTATATTGTGACTCCTTAGACTCCTATATATAGAAAGGAGG
>APFE030079922.1:1394-20592 GCA_000404065.3 Pinus taeda
CGCACGAGATCATCAAATAAACCGGCCCTCTTGACCTATTTGTGGAGTCATGTGAATCATCACATCTCAACATGCATCCAATGCATTAACCATACCATCATAGTATGATAGGAATAATCCACGTGCCAACTCTTGCAAGGAACTGCATGCTTACGCATGGCGTGGAACTATCACATGCTTCAGTTATACCATTACATTATTATATCAAGACATATCATGCGTTAACATAAATGAACCACATGTCAATAATCCTCATATTATAACATCATAATTCATATACGTTATGCATATCGTATCCGTCATGAGTATTGAACATTAAATACTTATCATCAGGTAGTACATGAAAATGTCAATATACCTTGACATAATGTCATAATTCCTATGCATATCGCTATTATCGTATAGATACCTTATCACTATAAGAACCATATGTTCATTAGCATCGTCAGTATGTTTTCATCAAGGTGTCAATCACTTTTCAATAATCATTTCAAGATCTAAGTACATCGTTAAATTTCATAATTATCATCTTGAGTCTTAATCTCTCAGCATATATTCTTCCTTCCCAAAGGAAATTTTGGTGAAATTCATTACTAGTGATACCATCATTATTTAAATCATCTTATCTCAAAATTAAAATCCCTTGATTTTACATCTATTTACAGTTTGGTTCATTGATACCAATATCGCTATTTCAAATACTATTTCCATCATGATTTAACTCTGTATCATGCTTAATTGATTTGCAAGGGAATTTTTTGATCAATGTTGACTTATTTAACAATTAGTACTTCAAAGAATTATTTTCTTATCTCATCGAGTTCGTCACATTAGATAAAGACTTTCTTATTAAATAGTATCATTATTCAAGTTGGGCAACATTCCTTCCTATATCTTCCAAGTTATCATTACTTGGTCATCATGTAACTTCATACCTTACTCTTCCCAACTTGGGTAATACCTGAAAAATAATTTCAATAAGATATATATAATCCGCTTATCAACATAATACAATTACCTAACCATACGTCTTGTTGTCCATAATTCATTCATATAGTGAGTCACCTATGGAAAACTTTACAATGTGGCTCTCCCATTAGAGGGAAAATTGTTTGTCAGGTACACACTTATCTTTTCCCATCATTTTATCATACTGTCCAAGTTCCGTAAAATTATTACCATAATTATTCAACTCATTGGTTGATTGCCAATATTTCTTCTTTATGTGCATCATCCTTAGATAGACCTTACTGTGATACCTTTAGAGTACCCAAGTTATGTTTATACCGAATTCTTCCAAAAGATTCTATCAATCACGGAGATGTGGTTCAATATCCACCAAAAGTCAAAGAAGTGCTTCGAGTCTCGTGGCTAAAGAATCTTTTTCCTAAAATACTACAATACTCTTCTTTTATGTGCCATAATAGGTTGTCTTCTTCTTACTGATTTATTATCTTTGTTGTGATACTTCTTCTCTACCACCTTAATTCTCTGATCCAAGTTGGGCATAATCACCTGAACTATCCTTAGTTACCATCCTTAAAATTTTGCAAGTTTCTCCTTTCCATTTTTCCTTAGACAACTTTAACCATTATATACAATTAACCTTGAATCACAAACCTCAGGTAACATTATACTCAAATCGAAGTCTGTACGATTTACCACTGAGACTGACATATACCATCAAAGAATTAAATGGATTGCTTTTTACAAATTTATTGAATGTATCTTTAGATTCTTATGGCTATGAAATGATTACTCTAAGGAATTTTTAAGAAATCAAACAACCAAGGAAATATTCCACACGATAAAGAAGAGACACTGCCACCCGACCCAGAACCAGATCGGATGACTGGGAAGGTTATCCCTCCCCAACACAAAATAAAATTGTTTTATTAATTATATGGCCTGCCTGCAAGCGCACCTGCAAAGGCAACACCATCCCTTAAATTACAATACATTTAACCATATTAATTTCCCGGATAAGATATAAAATTGCCTGCATTAAACATAAGATTGTAAGCTTGTGGTCGTGGTTATGCGTTTCCTGCAAATTCCTGTTGACAACAATGTCAAGAAATCTGCTAAGGAAAAGATCTTTCATGTAGCACTAGAGCACAGAGGGACGTGCCTTCACAGTTGCCTTTGTAAGCATATAATGAAGATTTAAAACCTCGTCAATAATACTTTAAACTAATCATTAATGGTGGTAAGTGAAGCACAAATATATAAGCCAGCAAGTGAGTCACAATATATCACCAATGAATCTCTCCATCAAACATATTCAATCACAACCTTGACCCCCACAAATATATAAGCCACCACCAATGGATCTCTCCATCAAACATATTCAGTCATTTCACATTATCACTTTTCAAGCTTGCTTTAATACTTAGTTCTTAATGCCTGTCACTGACTTTGATTGCAAACACTTTGTTTTACCAATAATTATAAATATTCACCATGATATTTTTTGGACAAAACCATAAATTTTAAATAATTGCAAAACAAGTTTATTCAAAATCCTTTCTTTATTTCATACTCGCACCCCAAAAACATATTTTTGTAATTATTAGTATTGTGTTTCACAGTTCCGATGACTTAAAAATTAACAAATTACAAGATCGGAATTGAAGTGACACTTTTTAAATAATTAAAAAAAATCGCGATTACCAACATTTGGGAGAAGTAAATTCACTCATGCAAGAACTTCAGATTTGCAAGCAAATCACGGGTTAAAAGACTTCCAATAATTCCTTGCTGATTATAAACCTTAACATCTACAATGAATGACTTCAAACTTGATATTGAAGGACTATTTCTACAATGCAAAGTACTTAAAAAGCTCGTTCCACAACCCAAGCAATACATCAAAAAACTTTCAAGCTTTCCAATCTTGGCTTTCAACTCCATCTTGTAATCATCCATATAAATATAATGGATGGTCAAGGAGGATTTATGGCCTGAAAAGAAAGGCCTGGGAATTTAAAACAAAATCTCTACTTATCATAAGCTTTCTAGCAGAAAAAAAAAATGGAATAGTAGAGAACTAGCATCACTTGTGAAGCCCACACATAAATTATGTGGGAGTGTCGAAGATATCAAGGGGGGTAAGCAGCAGGCATCCCACTTGTAAGTTGATACCCATAACTGACTAAAACTTATCGCTTTGGGCTACAATCTATGTAGGTTTAAACATTCTATTTGCAAACATTGCATTCAAATAGAAAGGCAATAGGGCCTGACAGAGTGCCTTAAAGGAAAGGTCTAATATTATTAGCCAATGACATCAGTTCTAATATTATTGATACACCTCAAGCAACCGATCTAATATTAGCGAGTCGTGTGCATTGCTGAGTTAAACTATAAGGAAATTAATCTTTCTTTTACAATACAAGCACAGTAGGACGAGGCAAAGCCATTCTTGGACAAAGAATATTCACTGTTTAACAGCACAAAGTAGACTAATATTAAGATTAGCTGCCTTTTTGTTAACTAAATGTGTGTGTAGAAAGAAAGGAAGATGTTTTCTAAAATCACTTCTTGCAAGCAGATGCCCATTACAAATCCCCCTGGGTGAGAGTCGAGACACACTAATCTTAGTGAAAAGGTTTACTAGGGATGCTATCCATAAATGTGGGAAAGAAATCCTTGGGTTTTCCAACAAGATTTTCATTGGAAAGAAAATAACATTGTTAATCTTGTCAAGAGCATGCACATTTTCTTTTCTGTTAATGAAGAGATAATAAGGAAGTGTAACACAAATGTTTTAGAAAAAAATTGTTACGCTCTCTACCCAGTTGAAATCTGAGAACCTTGGAAATAATGAAGAATATGAAATAATGAAGAATATGATGAAAGGGTAAAGACAGAAATGTGTTTTATCTTGCATTTTGTGCAAAGGGAAGGTATTTGCCATATAACTATTAATCATTTATATTTCTGCTCACATTGCATCTCCTTTTTAAGAAGATACAATTACCATGTACTCTTCGAATACTTTTCACAAGTTATTCATGTCATCAATTCCATTTGATTGCTAACAATTTTATCTAAGTGAAACACTTAAACTTCATTGTGCTCTCCTTTCATTCTTAAAGTAAATAATGCGACTGGTTTATGCAAAAAAACAGTTTACAGATAACGTAAAGGAACAACAACCGCTCCTTGGATGCATGCATCTCCTTAATAAGGGGATAAAAGTTAGAACTACCATGTATTCTTAGAATACATTTTACAAGTTATTCATGCAATCAATTGCATATGATATCTAACATTTTTATACAAGTGAAGCTATTAGACTTCATTGTGCACTCCTAGTCCTATGGTATAAGTGCAGGTAAAGTACATGATGATGTTGCTGGTCTGAAAAACAAAAGGCCTACAGATTATAGAAAAGAACAACAACATCTCCTTATCTCTCATATTTTGGAAATTGGACAAACAGATCTTGCAGAATTCTATAATCCGAAAGGTAAACTCAGTGTAAACAAACTACAACATATGCACTGAATCATGTACTCTTATTACTGTACAACACTGGCAATTATACCAATTTTTAGCATTATATCAACTCAGTCAATTACAATTTATTTTTGTTGAATGACCTCCATTGAGTCCCACTGATAAAAAAAATTATCAGCGCAGGAGTGGTTGGGGATATGGTATGTTGGAAGCTCTATTTCTCAAGTCTTGTAGGAGTAAATTTCTGTTAATAAAAAAGTCCCATAAAAATTTAACTTGCAATCAATTGGAAAACAAAACAAAGAAAATTCAATCAAAGAGCAGTTCAGCAGCTTGTGGAATTATAACCAGCATGGAAATGGAAACAAAGGAAATTGTAGTTAGCAACCAATTATCTTTGCAGAAATATAAAATGCCATAGATATCATACAGTCTAATTAGTGAAGGGCATCATTTGATGATTTTAGCAAATTACGAGGATTGTTAAATCCCAGTCAGTTTTTTTTTATTGTTGTGCAACATAGTCGACAAGTCAGAAATGATCATAAAGTGCCTAGATGAATAATTAGTTAAAAATTAGTACCATACCTCTTCAGCATTAACTGTATTTCTTATGGCTGTTACTAGGTTACATGATCTGCTGAAGGGATTTTATCATCTCCATCCACTCCTAGAGACTTGCATAAGAAAAAATCTCAACCACTAACACCAGACTCTGCTTGGTCACATACTCTGCCAGGCAGAAGAACCAAGATTTAGACTCCGCTAGTGAAAATCTCAGCAAAGTACAAAATCTAAAAAATATACATATTTATGACAACAAATTAATTTTGATTTATATCAAATTGTTCTACGCCCATATAATGCAAAATATAAATAGATGTCTATAACTGTTGCCTTGTGCATGGTGGAACAAGAAACCAGCAGAAACCGTCTTTGTTGTGATGCCATCGCTAAGTTCACAAATGCCCTAGTCGCTTTGGTGCTATGTTGCAAGATTCATTGAACTTTGTAATATCCTAGGGAAATTTTACCCCTATGGTTTCCTCAGCTAACTAGGGTTCCCAATAATAATAATAAATGATAATTCAGTAATGAAACAAATAGATTAACCAGTAGTACAGTGTAAGAGCAAACAACATGATCCACAACAAGAGTACTTGTTCATTCAACAATATGCAATACAATAGTTCATCAACGCAGTATCAATACGCCGCTCAGATCAGACACTACGGTTTGCAATTTCAGTGTTGCTGCTTCAATGCTTAGTTGATTAGGCCACATACGAATAAGCTTCCAAGGCTATGAAACAACAGATCTGAGGTATGTCTAGGGCTCAGATATGATCTTAGTCCTTCAATAGCATGCCTTAACTGCAAACCAAAGTTTATACTTCATAACAGTTTTGAGCCACAACATTTAAGGAAGATTAAACCAATCAATCAAATTTCATTTATCAATGTAGAGTATAGGCCATAACCAACTCCTAAAACAGACCTCAGCTCTTTCAAAGGAGGATCAAAGATGTATGAGCATATATTTAATGATATTAGGCTTCAGGGGAAACATGATTATCACTAGTCCAAAACTAAGTTTAAACTTTAAAGTGCTCAAACAGGGAACGTGGTAAGAAATCACAAAAATTTTGATGAAGGTAGCACATAATTATTATGTAAATTGTGTGCTGACTGTCCTGCCCAATTGGAATTCTCTCCTCAAGCTTTTTGCTCCGCTCAAGCTTTTTGCTCATTATGAGAATCTAATATGCATGCTAATTTATATTATCAGAGTGTACATGCATAAATAGATGAAAAAAAAAATACTTGGAATACTCGGGGAGATTAAAAATCAAGTGGTAATTTTGTAGCCAAGAACAGTGCACGTTAGCAAACATAAACATGAGCAATAGATTAGAATAATCAGAATATAGCTATGCAGTAAGTAGGCATTGAATAAGAAAATTTACGGCATAGTGAGGATTTGAAAAAATTATGCCGCCTCGTGGAAGTAATCAACTTGTAACTTTACAACCAGTCAAGTTAAAAATTCCAACAAGTAAATTTCCAGCTGCCCATAGGCCCTAAGGATTAAACAAGCTCCGATACCATATGTAACAGCCCAATACAGATATCTAATTAACTTATTAACATTGAATTTAAACTATGAATATTACTTACTTGGCCTTACCTGTGGTAGAAGTAGGCTTACCGCAACAGGGTTTTGGGGATGACTCTCCTCCCAATCGTAGGCTCAATTGCGCAGGATTCTGCTACAACTGGCCACCCCCGAGCCCTCAATCAACGATTACTACCAACATTTATAAGTCTTAGTATACCATTCTCCCAAGAGAATGAAAGATAGAATCTCCGAATGATGGAACCCCTCCCATCCTCCTCACCATTCATTAAATAGAACAAAACATTGGAAGGGGAACCACATGCACACCCTCCATGTGTCTGCATGCTACTTTTTCTTTACTTTCCTTTGATTTTTTTTTAGCTTTATTGTTTTTCTTTCCTTCTTTTTGATAATTTCCTTCTTTTATTAGAGTTTTAATATGGTTATTACTATTTTTATTTTTATTACTTATTTCTTTCAATATCATTTTTTATTTGTTATTTTGGTTATTACTAATTTTATTTTTTTACTTATTTCTTTTAAATATCATTTATTTATTTTATTTTATTTATGATTTATTTATTATTATTCATTATTTTTATTATTACTTATTATTTTGTATTATTTTTATTAGTTATTATTATTTATTATTTATTATAAGTGGTTTATTTATTATTTATTCATTATTTTTTTTTCTTATTAATTATTATTTTTGTATTATTTTTATTAGTTCTTATTATTTATTATTTATTATTAAGGGAGGGATGTTACATCCTTCTTATTAGTCACTGCCTATGGCAATGTAGAGACTATAGTGTTCGATACGGCATTGACTGGAGATTAATTCATGGTTTGACCACAAGAATTTGCTCAATTGTGGTTTTTAACCAAACTTTAGGATTCACAATTTTCTTCAATCAAATTTTTAACCAATGTTTTGAGTTTTCCCTCTTATTGCAAACCTGACATGCCCCAATGTCATTTAAATGCAGTGAGGTATTTTATCCAAAGTTGTATTTTAAAAGAAAGTTGACAAATTCATTTTATCCAAAGTGTCATTTTGAACCAAGGTTGGCAAATTCAATTTATCCAAACTTTGGTTGCCGACTTAAACTAGAAAGTTTTATAGAAAGTTTGCAAAGGTTGGCAAATGCATTTTATTAAGCAAACTTTGGTTGCTAACTTAAATTAGAAAGTTTTATTTCGTGACAAGCTTCGTGACAAGCTCACAAGTTGCATGCAATTGCGTTGGACTTGATTCAACCATCTACCCATTACCTGAGAGCCCATCTACCCATTACCTTAGTCATGGAGTTTCTTAAGAGTTTCAAGAACCATATATGATTTATGCCAGTCAACCACTGCAACTGATTTTTGCAGACATTGCATGACTGGAATCGACCAATGCAATTGATTTTTGCACACATTGCATGACTGCAACTAATTTTTGCCAACTGATTTTTGCAGACATTGCATGACTACAATCGACCACTGCAACTGATTTTTGCACACATTGCATGACTACAACTAATTTTTGCCAACTGATTTTTGCAGATATTGCATGGCTGCAACTAATTTTTTCCAACCTTGCAGGACTCACGCTATAAGGCGTAAAGCGCGTCACCCACAAAAGGAAGAAAAATATAGTGACCTGCCAAAAAAGAAAACCAAACCAAATGGTAAATTGCAATTTTCACCATAAGTTTCAGTTCTGTTACTATGCATTTCAGTTTAGTTACTATGCATGTTGTTTCACCAAAAATTTCAAACGAAATAGTAAATTGCAATTTTCACCTTAAGTTTCAGTTTCATTTCCTATGCAAGTTGTTTCACCTACAATTTCAGTTCCTATACAAGTTTTAGTTTGTATGCATTTTGTAAGTTTTAGTTTATATGCATAGTTTTTATGCATTTTCTCTCTCACGAGTTTAGTTTGTAATATATATATATATATATATATATATATATATATATAATATATTATTAATATATCACTCTGCAATAATTTTTTTTTTTACAACATTCAAATTCTTATTCTACAGTGTAAATTCAACTCTCAATTATTATTTTTTAGCTGCAATATGATGAATCAAATCTTGGCATAAATGAATGAATCAAATCTTGGAATAAATGAATGATTGATTTACTGCAGCAAAGTCAGGAAATCCAACCCACAAAATAATAAACAAAAACAAATATATACTTGATCTATGTAAACCTCCATATGCATAAAGGTTGACAACCTCACCATGAAGTAGCTTTAGAAAAGCGGTTCGTAGGTTATCACTGCCTAAGGGTATGTAGATCCCCTCCACATCAAAACTCTCCATGACCAGGCAAGAAAGCCTCGAACGTATCTGTCTCAAAATGAGAATACAATGTCGGTAAGAGTGAATGTCTCAAAATGAGAATACAATGTTGGTAAGAGTGAATGATCTAAACAAGAAAGAATCTCTGAGATACTTATTCTGAGAGACTCATTCTTGTTTTCCAGTGACCCTTTATCCATTACTTTCATTACGGTTGCTTCCCTTCAACTCTGCTAAGTAAACACTCCCAATATCCCCACTTCCCAAGAGCTTCAGAAGCCTAAAATCGCTCAAATCCAAAAAAACATCTTTGACTTTTACGGCCTGAATGGCCTCCCATCTTGGATCATTCCCTTTGGGCTGTTCATTTAGAGCACTGCTTAAACCATTGCGGTTACTTTCATTGTTGTCACTAACACTCCTTCTGTAGTTGGCCACGCTCAGGTTACTCTTCCCACTTTCAGCACACTCAAGCCTTTCGTTCTTGAGATTGTCAACGATTTTTTATTCAGAAATATTTGACTCTGCACCCATGCCATCTCTTACCTTCCCAATAAAATTTCTCTTAACACTACTAGAACCGGTGATGGTGCTTCTCAGACTTCTTTGGAAATCTTGAAACTTTCATCAATGTGTGATTGTGCTGCTCTGACTTCTGCTCCAACTTCTCTTGAAACTTTCATTAATGCTATCCTTCTCTTGAAACTTTCTTCAATGCTATCGCATGTACTAAGAGTCCCACACTACTGTTGCTACATTAGTTGGGCTGAACGCAGCAGAAATGGACGACTCGAGAAGCTCTAGCCTCAGGCCATGAAGATATAATCTAAAAACAGGTACCCAAGTACCAAGTTTTAGAATGCGATTCTAGAACGGTAGGAGGGCTACATGCTAGCTTCACGTGTCCATCTATGATATTTGTTTGTATTTCATTTTATTTTTTATATATATTTTTATTTTTATTAACTTTTTAATTGTTTTATTCCAATGCGACATGTAACAGATGTAAGAGCCGATGTGCATGGATGACTCGTGCATAATAAGTGAGCTAATCAAAATCATAATCATTTTTTTGCTCGTGTATTATGATGTTGAAAAAAGCAGAGCTAGCAAATGATGGAATTGTTTCAATTTTTTACAACTTTGACATTCTAAAGTTACAAAGTCTTCAATCCCTACCTCAATTTATTTTTTAATAATCACCATGTTAAAATAATCATGTTTATTTTTTAATAATCACCCTGTTAAAATAAGCATGTTTACATCATTACTTCTTTCTTCAATGTTCTCTAAATAATACTTTTCTCACGTCTTTATAATTTCCAACTAAGAGCCAGAATCTGCACTTTTTTTTATATCTTAAATGTAAAGTGGTACTTTGTTTGTTTGCCTCTAGATCTGCCACGAAGGTGCAACAACCATAGTGCAATCAAGTACTTTGGGATGTACTAGTGTTTATACAGATATTTTAATTAGTAAGTCTCTATTTTTATGTTTGAAATAATTGCTTTTAATCAAAAGTTTGTAGAATTTCTTATATACTAAATACTAAATTTTCATGTTCATGTTTAAGTCAGGTCTCTCAATTGCTATAAGATGCATCAAACAATTGTGGATATGGATAAGGAGAAGCGGGGTCTCTGTTTATATTCTAAATCTACATTGTTGATATATAATAGTATCCCAAACACTGAAACAACTAATGAAACTACTAATATAGAGTATTTCAAATAATGCATTAACTATCAAAACTTTCTTGCACTGTAATATGATTAATATACTACTTTCTTGCACTGTAATATGATTAATATTAGTATATTTCAAGAGCCCTCGGTATACATCGCATGAGGATATTTCAAGCACTGTAATAGCTACCAGAATCTGGCATCCCAAGTAGAGTAATGGATCTCAGAACCCTGTGCAAATTAAAGGTGTAAAGTGTGCACGCAGGTCTTTTTATACAATGTAAATCTGAATTGTAATTGTCAAAGAATTCCCCATGAATGAGAATCACGTGCAAGCAACTTGTAGTTTCTTGGATCCTGGAAGAGGGTGTGTGTCGTTGGGCATAAAGAAAGACTAGAATTGGGATGAGCTACCGATAAAATTGGGCTCTCGTTGCCTTCCTTGAAAGCTAAGTTTGCTTCTCCCATGGCCCCTCCTCAGACTTTAGAGGAACATGTTGCTAGCAATAGGTTGGTGATTAAAGTGGATGATGGATTGAATTTGCCTATGCAAAGCAATCTGAAAAAACCATGCTTGAGCTCAGGAGTCCAAAAGGAATTCTAACGAAAGGCGAAAAGTGCAGTGGACTGATGCACATGAGCAACATCTTATTCAAATCAAGTAATTCAGCGACAGACTTACAATAACCAAGGTTGACAATGATGGCACTATCGATTTGCAAACAAAAAAGAAGGTGCATTGCCTCTTGGTATCAACTACATCTGATGCAAATTTGATGTTGTTGCCTTCTATGTCGGTTCTGTTGCCTTCTATGCAATTGCTTATGTTGGATGCTCATGACTAATTTCATTGAAAAAAACAAATAAACATTAATTTTAAATAAACATTGCCCACAGATAAACATTACAAATAAACATTACCGGCAGGCACTACCTGCTGCATGCAGCCCTTGTTACATATATATATCACTCTAGGCTATGAGGTGTATTTGTTATAAATCAATTCCTTAAGGATTTGGATCTTATTGTGATTACAAGGATGTTGGGTCAATTGTTAACCTAAATGTTGGTGAGTAAATTGAGGTTCAATTACATCTGGCTAATTAGCCACTTTTCTTGCTTCTCCTGCTACCACTTCTACTTATATTGCTATTGGCAGTGTTGGCTCAATATTAGTCGATTCGACTGGAATTGTGGTTGACTTTTTCTTTTCTATGGATGTTGGGTCGCTACTCAATCTATAATTGGTTTTCTTGCTAATAATTAATAATCATTCAAGAATGCTTCGGTCACTTTATTTGCGATTGGAAATCAGCCGCAATCATTGGCACCGTAGAACTAAAAGGAATACAAGCCTCTCTTGCTTTCATTGCACCTCTGCTATGTGCCCTTAGAATTGGGAAATTATATTAAGATATGACATGAAATGAATAGTTTTGGGTGAGTATTTCACCTATTCAAGTTTAGTCATACTACTTAATAGATTCATTAGATTCATTGAGGATGATTCTGCAGTCACATTTTTGTGAACTGTTGAGGGACATGCAAAATATCCTTAGAATGTCGAGCACTAGGTTTTTTTTGGAAATAATGAGAAGAGACTAACAAGAATTACATCCCTAATTATCTCAATGATTGCATCCAATTTCTTAACATTCGACACATAATCATAATTGTCTGTCAAAATATATTTAGCCTAATTAAATACATGTTAGTGGTATTAATGTTTGATTTATTTTTCCATAACTTATCCAAAATGAAATTTTAACAATAGATATATGTTGAATGAGAAATAATGAACAAAACCATGGAAAATAGATTTCTCTTCTCAATATTATGAATCAGTTAAATAAGATTACGTTGAAGACATCAACAATAAATGACTATAGTGAGACTGAACTAAACTAGACCAACAAAAACTCAACCAGGACACTTAGATGAATGATTTTGACACCTAAAAAATAGTTTGAATTAAATTCTACAACACAAAATTTAAAATAAATTGAACTCATTATACACCACTGTCCACTTTTACACAATAATCAACAATATTAAACTCAATAAACATCATTCTTCTTACCAGAAAGTGGTAATTGGAATAGGTATGATTGTGCTTACTGGAAAACAGTAATAGTAATAGGTATAGCCTCTATTAAACTTATACGTTAACAATAAGCATGATTTAAAAAAAAAAAAACCAAAAAGTGCAATAAGAATAAACCTCCAAGATTTACCAAATTCAAAAAAAACAAACATCCATGAATTAAACTACTCAACTTATCTATTTTTGTGAACTCGACCAATATATATTCATATATAAAGAATATATGCTCTACTCACATTATTAGACCATTATGCTGCAAGGTGCTTCCTTCACAACCATCCTTATTTCCTTCAACCATTACGCTCTTATGTTCGTTTATATTTTTAAAATGATGTAGGAAGAAGCCTACTTAATAGTTACGCTCTTGCCTCACATGGCACCGATAAAAGTGTAAATCTGGCTCCAAAGGCTTGGATAATACAATGTTATTTTTGAAATATTAATTTTATTGTTAGGTTTCATTACATTTGATTTGTTGTTTTAGGCGTTATATTAAATTTAATTTACTTGGGTTTAGTTTCAGTCTAATTAGTTTTTCATGTAATTTATTTAACTATTTTGAATACTGCTACTTTTTGGTTTTCATTCTTTGTCATCCCCTTAGAACTTTAAGTCATCTAAAAAAGAAAGCGAAGAAGAAGCAAGTTATTATTTCAGCCAAGGCACAGAGATGTTTTTATTTTTATTTTGTGCGCAACGCACCCAACCCATTCTTAGAGGATCAAGTGTGTTGATCAACTCAAACATACGAAAGTGAGGAAAAAAAAAGCATGGCTCAACGCAGACATACACATTCGAGAGGTGCTTTGACGTAAGTGTTGACGTACTCTATCAATAATTTATCGAAAAAAATTTCAAACATATTGAAAGGTGCCGAAAGCTCCATGAACTTTGTCAATTTTTCATGTCGACGAGGCGGTCAATAATTCATCGAAACATTTTTTCAAAGCTTCATGTCTTTTTCAAAACTGTCGCAAATAGTTTGTTTTTAGATTCGTTTTACTAGCTCAGAAAACAAATCTCATATAATTTTTCAAAAGTGCACCATATGATCTTTAAATGGTTCAAGGCTAAGGGATTTTAAAAAAAAAGGACTTTGTTATTTTAGAAAAGGGGATTTTATCGTATCTTTTTAAAGATTCGAAAAGGAAGGGAGATTTTGATTTAATTTTTTTAAATAAGGTTTTCTAACCAAAGAAAAGAGGGAGGTATTTTAATAGAAAGGAGGTGTTGTTTGAGTCAAAAGTTTTTTTTTTAAAAGAGAGAGCACATATGCATTCAAAAATGGCTTTTTTTGCTCTTTGCGACATGCCCGACTCTGTTTGGCAAATATTACGTTTGTCTGTAAGAATGAAGACATTTCTACAAGCCCAAGAGTGTTGGGATACACTTCAACGTGCCTATGTAGGGACGACCCAAGAAGAATGGGTGACCATGGCCAATAATTAGAGGAAGGCAACTATTGAACTCATAAAAAAAGAGCACAAAGCCAAATGTTGGATATAGAGCTTAGTCAATGACTCTATTGACAATAAGATAACATACACATCTTCAACACAAGAAACTTGGGAAATCTTGAAAGTTGTTTATCAAGGCAATGATACAGTGAAAACCATTAAATTTCAAACAATGAGAGCTTAGTTTGAAACCTTGAAGATGATTAACAGAACTTGAATGTGGACCAACTCATGACTAGAATCATGGTAATAGTCACTAAGATCAAACTCATTGGTGAAACAATTACATATCAAAATATTATTGAAAGTTTCCTTCGAAGGTTACCGAAGAAATATGACATGATTATAACAGCAATTCTAGAATCCCAATATTTTACAACTTTCTCAGTAGAACAAGTGATTGGAACGCTTCTAGAACATGAAACAAAACTCTACTTGGTAGAAGATTTCATAGAAAAATCTTTCAAAACACAACTCTCTTTTAGTGGCAGAGGATACAGCGGCAACAAAAAACAAGGTAGAGGCATATTAGAACATCATCATGCAATAGAGTGGTGGGGACGTCCACAAAACCAAACTTAGAGAAGAAGAACATGGAGTAAATCTAATGTTCAATTCTATTACTGCAAGAATTTTTGGCATTATGAACATGAATGCATAAAGAAACACGCATATCAAGGAAGAGGCAATGTCCATCTCTTCAATAACGAAGGAGAATCCTCTGAAAGAATGTTTCTTTCCTTCCATATTATTGAAGACACTAAGTACAAGGACCTTTGGTTATTGGATAGTGGCTACAACAGTCATATGACAGGTAACAAAAATCTTGCTATCTTAATGCTTTCATAAGATCATAAATTACTCTTCGAGATTGTTCTTGTATTGAAGATAAAGGGAACAATACTTTCCCTGTTCTTACTAAATAGAATAAGCAGAAATACATGTCTGATGTTTATTATGTTCCACATATGAAGCATAACCTCATTAGTGTAGGTAAATTGATGCAACATGGTTATGATGTAATATTTCAAGGGAATGCATTTTATATCTATTACAAGCCTCCCAATAGAAGACTGATAGGAAAGGTTGAAAAACTAAGATTACGATGTTTCCATTGACTCTTAGCGACTAAAATATCTCACAACATTTTTTCTAAAATGTTTCAAGAATAGACGAGCCTCAACTATAACATTCTAGGTATGGCCACATCTCATTGAAGAGTCTAAGTTTGCTTCAGAAACATTCAATGGCCATTGGTCTTCCTGCTATGGATGAAAAAGATTGTAATTTTGAAATTTGTTTTCTAGAAAAGCATAAAAGAGATAACGTTTCAACATCTTCCTCTACAGTAAAAGAGGCTTTAGAGCTAGTCCATAGAGACATATGTTGTGCAATGCAGGCACAATCCATTGGCAGTAGTCTTTAATTTCTAACATTCATCAATGATTATAGTAGGAAGAAATGGGTGTATTTTCTCAAATAATTTAAAACAGAAGCCAAAAAATAGAGTGGAAATAGTTTAAAAGTCCTCACGTTAGACGGAGAAGAAGAATACATTTCTAATGACTTTATTTTTTTTTGAACAACAAAGAATCATCATGAAAAACACAACAAGATATACTCCATAATAGAATCGAGTAGCAGAAAGGAAAAATCATTCAATCATGAACATGGCTAAAAGTATGCTATGTGAGAAGAAGTTGTCAAATAGCTATTGGGTTGAAGTATTTTCGACAATAGTGCATGTTCTCAATAGATCTCCAACAACCGATCTCTAATATACAATACCTCAAGAAGCATGGTGTGGTAAAAGGGTAAATGTCTCACACTTCAGAATTTTTGGATCAATAGTTTTTTCACATGTTCCTGAGCAACTAAGAAATAAGCTTGATGATAAGAATGGAAGATGTATTTTCATAGACGATAGTGAGCACTCAAATTGCTACAAAATTTTTAATCTAGTTACCAAGAAGTTTGTCTTAAGTAGAGATGTTAAATAAATCTTAGTATGATCATGTTGATGAATATTAAAATCAACCAGTTTTTACACCACATCTTCCAATGTTTCAGATTGAAGAGCCATATATACCATCCTGAAAAAGACACATCTTGAAGAAGTGAATCCACCAATTATTCAAAATCTTTAGAATATAGTCACAAAAAAATAATCATAAGAGAAATATATGAGCAACAACATGAGTTTTCCCAAAATAATATGCTTTCTTTTCTTTCATCTCAATGAACCCATTTTCAAGAAGTAGTTAAATAAAATCATTGGGTTGATGCAATGAACCAAGAAATTGTTTCCATAGAGAAGAACCAAACTTGGGAATTAGTTGATCTCTCAAGAGACAAAACCAAGATTGGTATCAAATAGGTATATTTGACGAAACTTAATGAAAAAGGAGAGATTAAGAAACATAAGGAAAGGATGGTTACGAAAGGATTCTCACAACAATTTTGTTTTCTCTATGGTGAACCCTTTGCTCAAATAGCAAGTCTAGACACTTTCATACTAGTTAATCCACAACAACTCAACTAAAAAGGAAAGCCTATCATTGTGATGTAGAATATTTCTTCCTAACCGGTATATCGCAAGAAGTTTATGTAGAGTAGTCTCCTCATTTTGAATTTCTAGGATAGGGTCATAAGGTATACAGATTGAAAAAAGCCTTGTATAACTTGAAACGAGCTCCAAGAGCTTGGTATAATTGCATCGGCACATATCTAATCAAAAGTGGTTTTTGCAAAAGAAGTCATGAGCCAACTTTGTATACCAAAACTCATGAAAGTTAAATTATTATTGTATGCCTTTACATAGATGATCTTCTTTATATAGGAAATATGACGTTAGAAGAATTCAAAGAAGAAATGGAAACAAAGTTTGATATGATTATCTAGGGGTCATGAGATACTTCTTAGGAATTGAAATTCAACAATATGCTAATGGCATATTTGTTGGTAAAAAAAAGTATGCCACTTATGCCATCGAAAAGTTCAGAATGACTAATTGTAAACCAACTGATACACCAATTGCTCAAGGCACCAAGTTGAGGAAAGAAGATTTAGCACCACTAGTTGACCCCACATTGTATAGAAGTCTAGTTGATAGTTTGTTGTATCTCACCACAACTAGACCAGATATCATGTTTGTTGCTAGTTTTGTCTCTAGGTTTATCCAATCACCTAAGATTTCTAATTAGAAGGTTTCAAATAGGATCTTAAGGTATATTGTAGGGACCATCGACTATGGTTTGTTCTATACACATTATGAAAATTATTCACTTTCAGGTTATATAGAAAATGATTATGCGGGGAATTTAGATGATTGCAAAATCATCTCACAATATGCTTTTCATCTTCAAAATCTTATTTCATGGGCATCCAAGAAACAACCAATCATTTCAATATCTTCTGCAAAGGCATAATATGTAGCAGAAAATTCAACAACTTATCACGCACTATGGTTGAAATGATTATTGAAAGATCTATCTAATGTTCAAAAGGAGACAACACTTATTTATTGTGACAACAATTCATCAATTTCTTTATAAACAAATCATGATTTCTGCAAAAAGAGAAATCGCATTGACACGCATTTTCATTTCGTCTGCCAGCTTGTCAATGATGGGAACATAATACTTTCCTTTTGTGGTTCCGAAGATCAACTTGCATATATTTTCACAAATCCATTAGGAAAAAATGTATTTTAATTTCAAAGACAAAAAATAGGCATTGTAAGTGTCTCTACTTGTAACAATTCAGATTACGAGGGGATGTTGAGATATTAATATCACTGTTTACTAGGTGTCATCACATTTGATTTTGTTGTTTGCTAGGTGTCATGGACAGTTTTGTTTACTTTAGTTTAGTCGAGTTTCACTTGAGTCATTTATTGTTGATGTTTTCCATGTAATCTATTTAGCTATTTTGAATAATCAGAAGAGAAATATTTGATCCACCTTTTGTTTTTAATTCTTTGTGAAGGAGTCATGTTCGTGGGGGCCTTGCAGTCGAACAATTATACTAAGTTACAATCGAATGATTTACTTTTAATGTTGTGTAATTTATTTATAGACACTAAGTGACTAGTAAACTTATATTAATGGTTAGGATGGTGACTTAAACTTAATAAGTGCCATATTTATGTTCACGGCCATTTATTTTATATTTTCGCATAGAAATTTGTCATGTATATTGCATGAATATGGGTGCAGAGTGTGGAGTTATGGGTCATAGAAGCTACCTTGTGTGGAGTTAGGAGGAAGCTTTTTCTACACAATGAAAGCACCTTCATGGGAAATTAACCAGGTTCACAAGCAAGTAAGTTGGTTGAATATGGAAGTGCAAGACCATCAATTTCCTTTTGTCAAGGAAAAATCTCATATTTTTGAAACACCAATATGCGTAGCTATTAATGCAACCATTGTAGAAAGAGATCAAATTATAAATTTTTCATGTGACTTGAGGTAGAACCCTAGTAATTCACCTATCGAAGAACATATATTTCAAGATGATATTTTTGAAAGTGATCCACATTTGTTTTGTTACCACTCTTTAAACCATAGCTTTTACTTCTCAAGAACAAAGCCTTGGATGAAGAATCAAACCAAGTAAAAAAATAGAGCATGATTTTATATTCAAACATAACTGGTTTTGGAGGTAAAAGCTTTTTCAAATCTTTCTAGAATTTTCTATAAGAAAATATTACTTTTGGATATAAATCCTATGAGAATTAGAGGGAATTGAAAAAAATGGTTGATTCGTGGCAGGAGGTGATTAACACGGCCATCTGCAGAACCAAATTTCAATAGGTGGTTAAAGCAATGAGGAGAAATAGCTAAAGCCAACCGAGGCCATTGTTCCCATTAATTTTGTTACCAAGAGAAGTCCTTTGCACACCAAAGGGAATGCCACTGCAACTGGAATGATGAGCCCTCAAAAGTAGAAATAATAGGGTAAATGAGAAGAGTGGAAATCAATGTAAATAATGGGGGTAATTGAGAAGAGTGTCAAATAGTGTTCTCTAGGAATTCAATTCCGCAAGGAAGATGTGGAAAG
>APFE030079922.1:33334-74206 GCA_000404065.3 Pinus taeda
AAAATAGAATTTTTTTTATATGTTAATTTTAATAAACATTTTTTAAATTAATTAAATACAAAGTATTAAAAAATATATAAATTTTGTCCAATTAAGGGAAGGAAAAGGCCCACTTTAGGCTCTCTCCCTATATTTTCCTTTTTAGTGGGTTGAAGATTAATTTGTCTCTAATTCCTCGTTGAGAAGAGTTGATGACCTTAAAATAAGAAGAATGATATGGAAAGTTCCATCATGATATGGAACATCGTTACTCTTATCCTAAACTAGGTTTCATTACCTAATCATAATCTTGTTGAATCAGATCGAGAAAAATCATTAGCATGACCACCAACATATTCTTCTGGATTTGAAGTTGATAGTTGCATAAATTCAGCGGTATAGATCATATTTTTTCGATTAGCTGAATGATAGTGCTTGCAGTGAGCAATCACTCCTTGGATGTAGTTCTCAATCCTAGAATTGGAACTCCTCACGCTTCCCTTCAGAGGTTCATCGCTCCTACTAGGAGATTCATAGCCTGGAGAACTAATTAAGTTTAAATTGAGTTTAGGTACGAATAGAGATTCTTTAATAAAGGGGAAGCTCCCAGAGAGACACTTACGATGAGTCACACGTGATTTGTCTCTAGTAATCCTTCTGTGAACCGTTGCAACCTCCTCATCATCATAACTCTCCTAAATACTGATATTATTCTTTTGAACATTTATGTTATTATGAAAATGATGGCCATGGGCCCCTTTGGCATTCGAGATCTTTGAAAAAAGAGATCTTAAATATGCTTTTGAATCTTTCAACTTATTCAAGGCTTTTTGTTGTGAGTGGTTAGAATTCACTAGCTCCTTAGACTGTGCATGATCTAATGCTCATAGAATGCCATTATTCCCAATCCGATTGAAATCCTTGCCAATGCCATTATTCCCAATCCGATTGAAATCCTTGCCAACTTTATTAGGGCTAACATTAGAGGTTTTGCAATGATTATGGAACCATAATTCCTTGAAAAATATGTTAATAATGGAATAATATCTAGAAATATTGTTATCCTGAGTAACATCTGAGCACTTGGGAGTATGAAACCCTAATTCCTAGTAATTTCTATCAGTATTAGAATAATGGGCAGAAATATTCTTAACATTTCAATTTTTTTTGTTTGAGTTCCAACATATGCTCCCAATACATTTTTTTGAGATGGTATCATTTCAGGTCATTCCAATTTTTCCAACATCTATAAGATTGTTGGTAATGTTGGGTGGGCTAGGGCGAAAATAAGAGGAAATTGATGGCTATTTCCTCTAGAGATTTTTATCTCTAAACCCCAACTCATTTCTCTAGAACCTACCTCATTCTACAAAAGTGGGGGAGAATCTGATTTAGAGAAACATTTTTATGGGAAATGCACTACAATTGTAAAATAAAATGGAAGACGTAGAGAGAAAATAAGAAAATGGAGAAGATGGAGGAGGTAGAGAGAGTAAAAAATAAAATTTAGAAGGCAAAAAAAGTAATTAGAACCAAAAGAATCACAACTTTAGATATATCTATATAATATTTAGAATACAATCTTTAGTGTCGCTTTGCTTGATTTTTGGTTATGTTGTTGCTTTGTGGATGGGATAATAATTAGCCTCCCAGACAATAGGGATAATAAATAAGAGAGTGAGTAAGTAAGCAAGAAAAATCCAAAGTGAGGTAAGTGAGAACAATCCAAATTTAGGGGGCTATAAAGTTGTGACAAAAAATATGGATAATTATTTGCTGGGCTAGTGTTATGGTTTAGCATGGGCTAGTGCTATTATTTGGCATAATCAAAGGCATGTCCAACATAAGTGATAAGGAAGAAGCCAATTCCAACATCAATTCTTCCTATGTGAAGAGGCACTGTATGGAAAACCAATTGAAAGAAGCATTGTGCATTTTGCAGGATACAGAGCACTATATTGAATTCCCAGCTTTAAACCAATCTATTTTTGATAGATATATTGAGAGGAAGGATTTGGTAGAGGCAAAATTATTGCATTCCCATATATTAAAGTGGGAATTCATGGTGGACATATTTTTGGCAGGTAGCCTTATCAACATATATTTCAAAAGGAGTGGCACTTTGGCAAAATCTCGAATATTTTTTGACCAATTTCCAGAATGACATGTTGTCTCATGGATTTTCATGATCACAACTTATTCTAAGCAAGGAATTCATGAAGAGGCTAAGAAACCTCTTTTGCCAAATGAAACAATTGGGTTTTTAGCCCAACAAGTATTCCTTTGTAAGTATTCTACTAGTGTCCTAGAACTTGAGGGTCATGGAGGAGATCCATGAACAAATAGTTGTTTGTGGATTTGAACAAAACATAATCCTAAGGAATATCCTTATGAATACCTATGCAAAATGTAGGAACATCGAGAATGCACGCTATGCATTAGACAAACTACCTCAACTAGATGTGGTCTTCTTGCATGATGTTGGTTATGATAATATTAAGCTATGATTCTGGGAGGAAAAATTTCAAAGGCCATTCTCCCTTATGAAAATGTTATGGGTGAAGGAACCACACTTCTCAATTTTATGAGAGATTATTTTTATGCTTGGGAAACCAAACAAATGCTTCCGACATAGCCAGGTGGTCACGAATTCCTATTCTGGAAAATGGACTTAATGTAATTATCATGTGGCACTCCTTTTATATGTTCAATTATTTTATGTAGTTGAGTCTAGCTTCACTATATCTACTACTTTTTCTATAACATACTTTGCCATGTTCTTTACTAAATTTTATATTTGCATCTATCCAAAAACTTGTTTACTTTCTCCAAGTGACCAGACAGTGGGTATTCTAATTGATGTTATAGGAGAGGCACATTAGAAATAATTTGCCTCTTTTATGTTGAACTTGTTGAGTAGATGCCTTGTCGAAATGAGGCTTCAAATAGAAGGCCTTATTAGCTCATCATTCAAGTCTGCATCTTGTAGTTTAGTTGGTTAAGGATACAATACATTAGAAAGGGCTTGTTTTGACCTTGTACATTTCACATCATCATCACTGGACACAAAAATAACTCCTATCAAGACGTTTTTGCATTCAATGGGTCACTATTTATGATTCAGTGATGGGTGGTTTCCTTCATACTTTATATGCCATGTTCCCTACACATATTATTGAATGTACAACTAAAAAGTTGCTAAGTGTGTTTTCTTAGATATTTTAGAATACAAGCAGCAGAAAACAATTTGTGAAAACATAAACAATTTTTCCAATTTTAAAACTTCCATTGTTGTATTTTGATATTGACATCTAATCCAATATCGTTACGAAAACAAAACTTGCATAATTATTTATATGTTGCCTAGGATAGGGATCAAAGAAATGAGTAAAAATGTTCTTTAGGTTTTGGATTTAGCATTGAAAAATTAGATTGTGGATGTCCGAGCTGAAACGACTACATCTATGCCAATTCTTACGTTCCATTCTACATAAAATGTTATTACAACCATGTGCAAAATATTGGAGGTATTGGTGGACAAATATGAAAATGTTTGTGAAACTGTAGCTCATGATATTGGATACATTGCATGTTTATTTTTTACTGATTTAGAAAACGATTATGTAACCGACTCTCAGTGTCAACGCCACCAAAATGTTGGTTCGGAAGTGGATTTGGGAAAAGTAGATGTTCTTGTTTCAGGATTCTTTTGCGTTCAGTGTGATAAAAAAAATCAGCTAACTCAAGGAAAAGTGACCTTGATGTAACTTAGATCAGATACTAAGTGAAGACAGTCTTAATAATATAACTATTAGAGTGTGCTTTTAGTATTTGTGAGTCTCTCTTTTCGCGACTTCTTTTTAGTGAATCATCAGAGAATGTTCAAGTCAATGTTGTGGGAATCATTTCTTGTCTTCCATGCCAAGAAATCAAAAGTGGTCTTCTAAGAACAAAACCTTTATGGATAAAATATCTGGATATAGTTCCAGTTTATGAGAAGAAGGTCGTGAGGAGATCATTCTGTTTGAAAATCCATTACTTCATTGAGAAAAATGTAATGGATATTTTGTTTGAATATGATGACACATGCAACAAAACAAAAGAAACTATGCTTTAAATATTGAAACATGCATTGGCAACCATTGAGGATCCAGATGTATTTGAGACTTTTTTGGAAAAAATAGCATAAATTATCAAAATGGCTAATGTCCGTAGATAGTTGTTTTGTTTTCCTCATTTTCTTTATCGATTGATCAACTTGAAAATTGAAATAGTTGGGCAAGGGAAACAATTGTTAGGTTAATACATAAATTTGTTGGTTCTAAATAGAAAGGAGGAATTAGATGAGTTCTTTTAAATTTTGGTGGAATTAGAGATGAGCTATTTGAATGCTTAAAATGAGCTATTTGAATAATTAGAGATGAGTTATTAGAGGTGAGTTCATTAATTAAGTATTGAAAACCTGTGTGTTTCCTTAAATGGGTTTTTGTTTGATGCTTAACCTAGATGTTTAATACCATGATTCAAATCCCTAAAGACATGTTTTTCACTGAGCGAGTTGTCTTTCTCATTCAAGCTAACTATCTTACCTACTGAAGCAGGCCACAAAAAATCTTTTTATTTCAAATTTCTCACTTATTCTAGAATTGGATTTTTCATATTGCTGCATGAAACTACAATTGACGGAAAATGGAAAGACTTTGTCACAAACTATGTGTTATAGGTTACTGTTCAAAAGCTTAGGCTTATCTCATAATAATACTTAGGTTTTTAGGCATACATATTATTCACTTAGGATGTAGTGTCTTTTATTTCTTTCAAATTTTGGGCTTGGACTATTGCGCAGACATAATTGTTGGATATTAGATGCACCGAGGAATCTATAGGGGCTAGAAGAAGATAGTTACCTTAGGTGGGCTAAGAAATTTTCCAAGAATAGTTCCTTTTCGCCGCAAAAAAATTGCATTTGCATAATATTACTAAGGAAATTTTTTTATTGATAAGATATTTACAAGAGAAATGTTGGTCGTTCGTGCAAAAGTTGTTTTCATGGATGAAATTTATATAGGATTGTTCAGTGCTATGAGTTTCTAGATTATGAAATGTTTCCACCAAGTTATCAATGCCTTTTACGTGACAAATGCACAATGTTGATCTCTTTCTGTGGCCTGCACCTGAAACAAATGAGCTATTTGATGACATCATCCAATTGTCTGAAGGAAAGGTGGTGTATCAAGTACCTCGTGAATATGTGCTTGATTTATTTGAGGCCATGGTCTTCAAGTAGCCATAGAGAAAGGGGTTATTGATTTTTTACAGGAAGTAAGTATGATTTTTGATACAATTATGCCTAGTATAGTGGTTTGTGGGTGGCAGTTGCAAACTACCATATAGAATTCAAAGAGGAAATATTTTCAATATTTTCATAGATAGATGTTTACGGACATTGATAACCTTTGCAAGCTTCAACTTACCATGGATTTTTCCTATATATTTCTGACAATGGTAATTAAATGAATTGTTTAAAGCTTCATCGCAAATAGACCTTAGATTTCACATGCGATGGAGCTACTTTAATTCTATAGGTGACCTCAAGAACTTCATTTTGGAACTTTAATTCTAATTTTGTTTTTCACTACAAATTCTCATCATTGGATTATCTATTCCTTCATAATTCTTCATAAACAATTGTTGATTTGTCCTCATGGATAAATAACTTATGACATAAATTCATGGTTGAGCTGTTTCTTAAGAAACAAGGCTACCTTGCCTAAGAGACTAAAAAATTACCATCTAAGAGATGTTGAGCAGTGATGCATGTGGGTTTCATGATGAAAAATATGGTTTTATTTCAAAATTGACGTTGACATCTGCCATTCAGAAAAATTTAGTGAATGGATCATAAACCTTCTCGAAGATCCTACGTTCTGAGGATGTTATGGAATTGGGCTTCAGGTCATCGTGTTGGAGGGATTCCTTAAGAAAGTATCTCAAGTTTTTGTAGTGTATTCAAGGTCTATTGGAACTGGTTGGTTTCTACAATTTCACCTAACACTTTTAATCATAAATCTTTTGTCAGACATATTATTTGTTCAATACTTGTTGTCTGACATGTTATTGTCAGACATATTATTAATGAGATCTTTGAGAAAAATCCCATAATGATCAAGAATTTTGGCATTTGGCTTCAGTACCAGAGTAGATTTGGTTACCATAATACGTACAAAGAGTACCGAGAAACCACTCTCAATGGAATTGCTGAAAAAATGTATGGTGAAATAGATTCACATCATAGGGTGCATTATCCTTGCATCCATATTATCAAGATAGACAATATTCCTAAAGAGATTTGCAAGCTTGAGAATATAAAGCAATTTTAGGATTCCAATATAAATTTTCCTTTGGTGTATCATAAGGTCAGGCCTCCAACTAGAAAGTTGAAAACAACCTTCAAGACTTCTGAACATAACCTATTGATGTAAGCCGGTTACCAAGACAGATTCAAACATTTTTAGTATAAGATTTTTTGTTTTTCCATGAGTAAAAGTTTTGCATGTCAATTCCTTTGAATTTTTGGTTGATGTATTTCATCAAGCTCATAGTTACAAACTTGAAGTACATTTTATCTATATTTGTTTCTTATGACTTTTACGAGTAAGTTGAAAGTGAATCCGTATTTGAGTTATTTTTTTCCTTTTGGTTCTGATTTTGTACTTGAGGTAAAAATCTCTGAGCTTAGTTAGGTGATGTCATATAATGTCTCCTTATTCTTAAAATGTTCAAATTTGAGCCCGTTGTGCTTGATATAAGCCATTTGGCAGTTTTAATATGGCATGCTATCTAGTGCAGTCAAATATATCGTCCTAGTTGTATGTTAATGATTTATGTATTTGCAAATGCATGTTACAGGATTAAATGCAAGTTCATGTTTTTGTTGGTCCTTACTTTTGATGTTTTTACATGGAATTCTATCCGGTTCAGTCGAATATATCATACTAGTTTCTTGTTAATTTTACATGCTTCCAAATGCATGTTACAAAATTAAATACAAGTTCATTTTATTCCTTGCTCCTTACGTCTCATATGTTTATACATATGAAATCTGTCAGAATATGTTCTTCGTATGTTTAGAGATGTTGGGAATTAAAATGTAGTGGTCATTCAGATGTAACTTATTTTTTATAAAAATAATTGGTTTCAACAAATCCTTGTTTTTATTGTTTGTCTCATTGTTATGTGAATATTATTGTACCTACGTGATATTCATGCAGTAATATTTTATTTTGTTGTGTATGTTGTTTTCATGACTATAAATGATAGGACCTTTAACAATCAATTGATTCTGTATACATGGGAATTCTATTATATTAGTATTTATTTGTGCAATACACATTTTTTATTCTTGTATGTCATGATTCACAGTGGAAAGTGTTTTAGTCACAAAAAAATAGTATTGTGATTCCTTCTTCCCTATGATATTTGTATAGAAAACAAAACGTTTCATTCTTGCAAGTTCTCCAACTCATTCCATTCAAATTTTATGGTATCTTATTTAATGTAAAGAACCTCTAACTTTGAATTTCTATTTCTCATAGCTCATTGCTAATATTAACTTTGTGCTAAATATGAATGAAAGAATTGAGAGGAGGTGGAGCTCACATTGGAAAGAACAATCCATTTTTCTTTGAAATTATTTCACTAGCACCATTATAGTATGCAGCATGTACCACTTGGAGGACAGGGCATTGCAACAACATTTTCTCAAGATTAAGGTTGCTACAGGCCTTTATATTTAGATCCACAAGCTTTGGACAATCTCGATACAAGGCATGGATATTGGAGAAACCCAAAAGAGTAAGTGTTTTTGGTCTCAAATTCTTTAGAACGAGTTCATTAGTTACTGTGTGTTCCTTAGAATGGTGATTTTGCCTTTGTAAATATTGTTGGGCCCTAAATTTCTTTGTTCCTCAACATGGTCTATATGTTCATTGGCATGAGTGTAACGTTTATCACCTATGGTCATTCCACATTATTAATGTTGCAGGAATGGCAATTATTGGCTTGTAGGGACCTGACCCAGGTTCAGAGGTGATTTAACGAAACAAATCCTGGTACTACTAGCCCTTTCGGCAAGATTCTTTGGAGCCTGCACTGAGGTCTCACTCGAAGTAGTATGGCAGGCTGCTAGAACCAGGTTTCTTCACACTCGGGATGTTTAATGAGCTCCTGTGGTCCGTGGTTTGACCCTGCACACACGTTGCTATGCGCATTTATTAGTCCCTCGCAACTTGTGATGTTGCCTTCGTGCAACCCTACTTGAGGTGAGATCCATGTTATTACCAAAGTTCTTCACTATTAACTTGTTATTATCCAACTACTTAACTTATATGTGTAAGTCTAATGATAATTAACAGTATATCCAAAAAACATATAAGTGTGCGTCATAAAAAAATAGTATAAATGTAGAGTATGCAATATACAAGCAGATGCAAAGAAATCAACTTCTCTTTATTATTCTTCGTTTAAGGTTACAGACTTGACACTGCCCTGTGCACTCAGCTGCGGACTCTACTAGGCCTCCACGCACTCAGTTGCGGAGCCTCTTCCTACTACTATGACCTAATACACTTAGACTCTTACTCTATGCTCTAATCATTCGTATTTCTCTGTCTCTCGTTCTCTAGTTAGCTACCTTTACAACTTAGAGCACCGATCTATTGATGCAATCCCATGGTCTGTGAACCATGGGTAGGCTGACACGAAATTACATTACATTACAAAACTTTAGGGCAGACAACCCCATGACTCAACCTATACTTCGTGTTCCACGCCCGCAATTCGCGGAGTTTTACAATACATTTGACCAAAACTTGTGCTTTGAGCCCCAAAAAAATGTGTGGGGGGGGGGGGGGGGGGGGGATTCCCTACCCAACATGCCCTAAACATAGACATCATGACTCTTCCCCGAGTCACTTAGTTGGTGCAGCGATCTTGGCACGGAGTCGCTCCAACTAGTCCTGCACTACTCAGAGGTCTGCAATGCATTGAGTGGCTGCCTGATGTACCTGTTGCATTCTTGTTTTTGAATCATCTGTTTCTTAATTGTGTCCTTACCTTGGTACTAAAATCTTTTGCGTGTGTTTATAGTTTTGCGCCCTTGTCTAGTTCCTTGGGTTGTGAAGACTGTGCTTCGACCGGTTAGTCAGATAGCTGACCCACTCATGTAGGGCTTCAAATGGTTGATGTTTACTTTTCTTGGGAAGGGTTCTCCATTTAGTTTTACTAGCTGGACCGCACCTTCGTCTATGACCTCCTTAACCACATATGTCTCAACTAGTGCATTCTGAATTTTCCCGAAAATTTTTCAAACTTACTGTCATACAACAGCACTAAGTCATTTACCTTGAAGGTACGCAACTTGATATGGCAGGCAGTTGTGATAGGCATTTTCATGCTACTTTTGTACCTGCTAATGAAATCTAGCCAGAAATTGTTCTTTCTCGAGTTATTCTAGTTGTGCGAGCCTTTCTTCCAGAGCTTCGCAGTCCGTCATGCCTATGAGCAGTGTTATTCACAGACACAAACTAGGTACGATGTATTCCATCGACATGACAACTTTTGTGCCATAGACTAACTAGAAAGGTGCATGTCCCTTCAATTTCTTGCATGTTGTCCTCTAAGCCCATAATACGGTAGGTGCGTGCAGGTCCTAGTCGTTTCACTGTGCATTACATACTTTGGTCAGCATAGTCTCCAGTATTTTGTTGAATGCCTCTATTGTCCCATTAGCTTGTCGGTGGTACGATGTAATTTTATGGTGATACACCTGGAACTCTTCTATGAGCACGCTGATGGTTTCATTCAGGAAATGTGTTCCGCGATCACTCATTAAGATTTTTGGATAGCCAAATCGTGTCAACACATTTTCGAACAAAAACTTTGCAGCCGTAGAGGCCGTGTAGTCCTTGACTGGCCACACTTCCACCCATCATGTCAGGTACTCCGTTGTGGTGATGATGTAGCATGGGCCCTTCTTTCCCTGAGCTTTAATCAGTCCCACAAAGTCAATTTCCAGTTTTTCAAATAGCTGCAGTGTCATTTGTGGATTTAATTGCATCTCATCCCTTCGTGATGGTTTTCCAGTCCTTTGACATATATCGAGGCCTTACAGTGTGCTTTCGAATCATAGTGTAGGGTTGGCCACCATGACCCTATGCGAAGAATATTCTATGTGGTCACGCATCTTGCATAGTGTCCTCCTATAGTGCTCCCATGGGCTTCCATGAGGATCTGACCTCATTCAAATTCAGGTACATATCTTCGCAATATCTCATCATTGCCCATTTTGTAGAGGTGCCCCGAGATGATAGAAAAGTCTGTTGCATGCACCACCAATTCCTTCTTCTGTTGTACTGAGTATTCCTTTGGTGTAGTCTATATTGTTAGAAAATGAATTATATCTTCGAAGTGTCCATCTGCGACGCACACTACAAAGAGTTGTGCGTCAAGTAGTCCCTCCTCCAAATTCATTGGTTCCTCTCCCATCTCAATTCATGACAAGTGATCTGGGCCTGCGTTTAGGCGTCCCAACTTGAATATGACCTCAAAATCATATTCTTGAAATAGTAAGAGCCATCTACATATGTGCCCCCCCAACACAGGCTTATTCACCAGGTATTTCAATGCGGAATGGTCAGTATAGATCTGGAAATGTCCTTTGAGTAAATAGTGTCGGTAGTTTTAGAGCATGTACACCATTTCCAACCCCTTGCGATTAGGTGATCCATGCCCTTCATGCCCTCCTGTGTGAGTACAGGTGCCAGAGTAATATACGACGCATCAACATGTACATGAAATACCAAATCCCATTTTGGGAAGACCAGGATTGGAGCAGAGGCTACTTTCCCTTTTAGGACATCCAAACTCTTCATGTAATCATCATTCTAGCAATATGTAACATCCTTTTTCAAGAGATTTTCCATTGGTGTTGTTATTTGGGCATAACTTTTGATGAACTTCCTATAATATCTAGTGTGTCCCAAAGTAGCGCGCAATTGTCTAACACTTCGCAGTGCTTCCAAATTTAGAATAACAAAATATTCACAGGGTCCACCATTAGTCCTTGTTTACAGACCACATGTCCCAGTAGGTTTCCAAAGGGAATGAGGAATGTTCACTTCTTAAGGTTCAGCGAAATCTATTGTCAGCAACAAGTATCAAGCATCAAGCGTCAGCTCACTACATGGTGCTTAACTAATCCAAAGATAGTCCAATCATCAAGATAGGCCTCCAAGAACTTGTGGATGTATTCTTTGAATGTAAACACAACAATGCGTGAGAATATAGCTGGTGTGTTATTCAGTCTAAAAGGCATAACAATGTACTGAAAGCAGCCCCATTCAGTTGCGAAGGTCGTTTTGCTCCTATCTTCTGGCGTGATATTGATTTGATGGTACCTGAGAAGCCATCTGTGAATGAGTATGCTTCCTCACCACCATTATTCTCTAGTACTTCATCTGTGAATGGTGTCAGGAATGGATCATGTAAACAGGTGTGGTTCAGCTTCCTAAGGTCCATACATATTCTTATTTCACCCTTTTGTTTTTTCTTTTATACTACCATAGGAATCACCTAGTCAGATTCTTCCACTGGTTCAATAATTCCGATTGCAAGCATTTTGTCTAATTCGTCGTGTAACTTTTCTGTATACTTCAGATTCAAGTGGTAAGGTCACTACTTAACTAGCTTCACGTCAGGTTTCAGGGTGATCCGCATCATTCCTAGGTTGCCAACAATCCATTTTAAGTCTATAATTTTGGTCGGGAACAAGTCTTGGTATTCGCTGAGTAACTCAGTGACCTTATCCACCATGGCATCATCCCAATCGTCCCCAATAATTGCATACTTTGGCTCCACCTCCATTCAAATGTTTACCAATTTTGTCTTTATCGGCACAGTGATGCTTAGGTCTTTAAGTGACGGTCCTCGAATCATGCGACAGCCTTCCATTTCTGAAATGCTAATATTTCATGTGTCCTCATCATCCTCCTCAACATTTACATTGTAACACTCTAGCACACAACTCAACTATGTTTCCCATACTACCCAAAGTACTTCCATTGGTTCCTGGGGTATTTTGAAGATAACTGCTTTTACTTCCTGTAGCGCACCATCAACAGTATTTGACCAACGATCTTAAAACGTGAAATTTAATAGAAATCCCTCGCACAATACATCGCATTCGCTCGTAACATGGTGGAGCTCCGTCTCAGTATACCAATTCATGGGTATGACATTCAAGGTATAATAGAATAAATGTACCCATTCAGGCTGTGGCTCTTCCCCGTAGACCTTGGTCCATTTCGCGAGGTGTGTGCATGGATCATCTCATCCGTCATATTTTTCTACTAGTTGTATCTGCGGTCTCCCAAATCGTAGGTGCATCCTCATGAATCTGTAAAAGTTCCTTGATGCGTACCCACTATCGTTCGGGTGTTTCACGCAGTGCCCACTTCAGAGCATCTAACCATTGTTGTTCTAGTACTATGCTTTCAAATTTGTTCAGGAATTCATCCACCGCTATTGATCCATGATATGTAGGTAGATCCCTTAACTCTGTTTTCATGCAGTGTAGTGATTGAACCATCATGATGCAACTAAGCATTATTACTTCATGCATTCGATTCATCCATTGCTCTATCTCTTCGTCTGAATCTGAAGTGCAGGAGCTTTCGCACTCCCACGAAATTCTTCCATCTACATTCGGATTCACCGAATCCTCTTCTCACATGGTTATCTTGTAAATATAATCGAGATCATCATCACTAACACCGTCACGCACCGGTTCAGTGTATCGCGCTCCTTCAGTTGGATCTAACGGTATTACTATGCATAGTGACTTTTTTCAAAGATTATTTTGTGCTTCTTCAGATTTATGACTCCTTTCATATCGATAGCCCAGTCTATTCCTATTAGTGTGGGATAGGGATTAATATCATCGACAATCTCTATCACTTCAAAATCCACCTGCGCACTGACACCTTCAATATCTACTGTTACCCCTTGCAATCTTCCCATGGGCAAGATCTTCTATTGGTTCGCCATTCGTAACTAAATGGGAGACCACTGTAGCGCGGGTCTGCCCATGCGTTCCCATGTTTCTTTTGGTAGTACATTCACATTTGATTTGAGATCCAGGATTACCTAATACATTTCATACTCGCTAATTTGTGTAGTCAAACTCATTTCTTTTCTTGTGCGTAACACATGCTTTCCAAGTTTCAAGACCACGCGCAGTTCTCCTGACCCTGCGCACCTAGTGATAAGTTCTTGTAGTCCTTTGACTGTCTTGCTATCGCGTAGTAGTTTCATGCAAGTCTCTAGAAAGGTAGCGAGCATTGAAGGATCCATCCCTAGTTCTAATTAATCCTTACTTCTTGAAGTGTAGGCCTCTATGAAGCTCTTCTTGGCTTCCATGAATGCCTCCTTTACACATTCTAAATCAAATTCGGGTTCCTTTGTAGGAGCCTTGCAAACCCATGCACATTTTTTTGACTACTTCCCTTTATCATCGCCAGTGGTCATACCACTCTTGAGCATCATGTTTACATTCGGTTCTTCTTCGCGCGGCTCAGACCTCATCATCTGCAAAATTCTGAGTCAGTGGGGGCTGAAATACCTTAGTTTCATGCAGTCTCACTATCAATGTAGGGTAATCTTCTACCTCATGATCAAATTGATTACAATACAAACATGATTTCATTCTTGGGTTTGTACAATCACGGGCATAGTGCCTTGGCCCTCCGTAATTGTAACAAATTAGTTGTCCACAACCCCTTCCTGGTCCCATTCCGCCTCGACCTCGACTGCACCACTGAAATCCAGTGTGCACAATTCTTGCATTTGGGTCGAGGTCTCATGTTTCAGTCTACACCCTGTAGGCAGGAGACTGATCCATCATTAGTTCATAGCTTATGCAGGTGCGCTCATCATGGCCTACCGACCTGCAAAAATTACAAAACAATTGCTGGGACGTTTTTGTATACTTTTACAATAGATGACAATTATTCGTAGTGTGCTTTCCTCCTATCTGATAGATCGTGCACCATAATGCAGGCGTCGGGCTTGGTCCTGCCTGTGCCTCAGGTCTTAACGACATCGGTCCTTATCTTGCCAAGTAACTCGTGAACAATGGACAGTGGTCCTTGTCATGCCCCTTGCCTTTGCATTTTATGCACCATACATCCTTGCACGCCTCTGGCTGAGGTGTCCTGTCCAATTTCAAGCTTTGCATCTCGAGACAAATATTTTGCAGTTGCGTGTGGATTTGTTAGACTCACAGACTAGGGTTTTGTATAGGTGTCTCGTGCAATCTCATTACCATCTTCAAGGCTTTAGCCTAGGTGGAAATTTTTTGTTGTGACAACACTGTCTTTAAGTGTGGTGTTAGTGACGCTACAAACCATGCGCGGTGTTGTCCATCTATCAATGTCATGTTGGGTTCACAAATCATACCGTTTAGTCTTTGGCCCAAATCCCAAGGGGTCTCGCCCAGGAGCATCACAATCTCCTTAAATCAATGATTGATTGTGTTTCTGACTTTGGCTTGCTAAATTCCCTGTTCAGCATGGTCTGGATTTATGTGATTCCTGCATATGGATGGTCATTAGAATGTTTGATGTACCATATTAATGCGCGATCCTGCAATGCATTTACCAATGTAGCCTTTTTGATATTGTCATCCACGACTCCTTGTGCTTCCCATACCGCTCTTACCACGAACCATAATTGGTCCAGATCTTCACTCCCTATTTCACTGAATACCAGTAGTTTGATTGCACTAGCCATACTGAACTATGGTGGTGGCAGAGGTGGGGTGGGTGGAGATGGAAGTGAGGAGGGTGAGACGGGTGGTGGTAAGCGTGGAATTTGTTACCTTATCATACTGACCGCACTTCTCAAAGAAACTTTCGCAAGCTCCTCCTTGCTTTCCCATGAGGGTGAAATTAAGGGGCTAGTTTCTAGTTCTTCACTACTTCCGCTTTTGTAGATCTTCCAACTTTGCGTAGTGCCAAACATTAATTTATTCGCATAACCCGCTTTTCACACAATAGCATCTTAATCCAAGTGTTCAAATATTTGATATACTTACCTTGTGTCCCCTTGAGGAAAAGTCCCTCCGCCTCACTGTAGATGATGGTCATGTCTACCGCGAACTCTGTGATAAATCCTCCTACAATTTGTTTGAACCAATCGTCCACAGCTCACACGATCTTATCTCTTGACGTTTCTAGTTTGTGCACTAATTTTGGAGTCCACACAATTGGTTTGTTGAGCCTACACCTTCCCTGACTATCTGCTAGCTTCACAATCCACTCATACAGCTCAGAAGGAAAGGATGCAAATAAAATTTCATGGATTTCCATATACAAGTAGTGCTCCAACCACTATTCCTTAGATATTCACGGATTTCTATTTTCTTGCACCGTGAACACGTGAATCTTCTTGTAAAACCACCCTTCAATTTCTTTCCTTGTTAGATTCCAGTGGCACGACATTAGACATCCCTTATGTAGATCTCGGTCCCGAAAACAGAACTATTTGTTGGCTTGTAGGGGCTTGACCCAGGTTCAGAGGTGATTTAGCCAAACAAATTCTGGTACTACTGGCACTTTTGACAACAGTCCGTGGAGCGCAAACTAAGGTTTCACCCCAAGTAGTATGGGAGGGTGCTAGAACCAGGTTTTCGCACCCTAGGGATGTCTGATGAGCTCTGGTGGTTTGCGGTTTGACCCTGCGTGAACGTATCTACGAACATCTATTTGTCCCTCACATCCTGTGATGCTGGCTTCGTGCAACCCTACTCGGGGTGTGATCTGTGTTATTTCCCAATTTCCTCACTATTAACCTGTTATTACCTGATTAGTTAACTTATCTTAGTAAGTCTAGTGATAATTAACATTATATCCAACAAACATATAACTGCGTGATAAACAAAACAGTATAAATGTATAGAATGCAATATACAAGAAGATGCAAAAAAATCAAATTCTCTATTATTCTTCATTCAAGGTTATAGACTCGATAGAACCCTGTGGACTTAGCTATAGGGATCCGTGCACTTAGTTGCAGATTCTACTAGGCCTCTGTGCACTCAGCTACAGAGCCTCTTCCTACTACTACAACCCTATCCACTTAATCTCTTACTCTATGCTCCAATCATTTGTATTCCTCTACCTCCTATTCACTAGCTAGCTATCTTTAAAACTTAGAGCCTCGCTCTATTTATACAATTCCATAGTTCGCGAACCATGCGTAGGCCGACATGAAACTACATTACATTACAAAACTTTAGGGTGGAAAATCCTATGAGTCAACCTATACTTCACGCTCTGCGTTTGCAATTCGTGGAGTTTTACAACACATTTGACCAAAACTTAGACTTTAAGCCCCAAAATATGCTGTGGAGGGGGATTCCATCCCCAATAGCAACTGCATAGCAACTATTTGGAGTCCAACAACAGATATATTGTGACAGAGATCTATAAGAAGCTTAGAGAGGGTTCCTGAAAATGTATTTCATATAATACCAAGTCCCCTACCAGTGATTCTTGATCCACACAAGTCTGGCAGCTACAAAAAAATAAAACTTGATGTATGGGAAACCACAAATGCATTAGTAATGTCCAATCCAAATTTACGAGATAACATATGTAAAAATCAAAAGTTTGAACTTGAAAGTGCATGTTGGCTTGTTGGGACCTAACCCAAGTTCAGAAGTGATTTAGCCAAACAAATCCCGAAACTACCAGCTCTTTCGGCAACAGTCCGCAGTGCGCGGACTGAGGTCTCACTTGAGGTAGTATGGGAGGGTGCTGGAACTAGGTTTCTACACCCTATGGATGTCTTGATTAAGTTTGGGAAGTTCACGAACTGATCCCACGTGCTCGCATTGTAGTTGTCTGACCTTCGCGTAACTCGGTACAGAGTGCGAAGAGGCATGGTCTAGATATTTTACCCTTACTGCATTATTATTATAGATCTTCACTTAATTTTGTGGGCTCGATATTCTTATCAATCATTCAACATTCATAACAAGTGTGCACAATATTAAAGTGTAAGGAGATGCATAAACATATAATAGAAGTATAAACATACAGATCTATGAATAGATGCACAATATTTTAGAATCAACTTAGTTTTTATTAAGCTTCTATTCCATTACAATCCAAACTCCACCCTACGCACTCAACTATAGGGGTTCATGCACACAGCTGCAGACTCTACCATGCCTCTGCACACACAGTTGCAGAGTCTCTTCCTATTTCTACAACCCAAGACTTGGACTTACAAACTCAGAGAAAATATCGCTTTCAAAAACCCATATCATTTAATATCAACCCTCAAAACTCACTTCTACACTTAAAGCCTCACTCTATTTATACATTCCCATGGTCTACAAACCATGGTTAGGCTGACACATTCTATATTAAATTACAATATTTTATGGTGGACAACCCTAGACTCTTGCGGTCTGTGCCTACATTTCATGGGGTCTTACATTACTTTTGACTAAAATTTGGTCTACAAGCCCCAAAAATCCACTATGGGGGGATTTGCTTCCCAACAAGCCCCCAACACAATCATTGTGACTCGTCCCAAGTCACTCGGCTGGTGCAGTGATCTTTGCTTGGAATCCATCCAACACCTTTTGCACTTCGCGCACGTCTACCGCACATTCCTCTGCTATCTACTCTATCAATTGTGTGCGACTCTCTGATGCATCATTGTTAGAGGCACCCTCTTGCCTTTGTGCATATGTATCCCGCATCTGGGCTAGCTTCCCCTCGATCATGGAGGTGACCGTGAACACTTCCTTGAGGCAAGGCTGGATGCGTGTTTTAAGCCCTACTTCTTTCTAGCATGCCGCATCCACCTGTTCTTTTAGAGCCTGTGCCTCAATCATCTTGGCCAATCGCTAAGTAAGGGCAATCGTTCGTGCGGTCCCTCGAACATTGTCATAGGCCTGCTACAACTCCCGCGCTTCTTTCTCTAAATGTTGTAGCGTTGGGTCCTCTTGCAGTGAAGTGAGGGTTACAAGTGACTAATCTAACAAGCTTGTGCAATCCTGTACAACATGCTCCATCACATCCAACCTCGATTGAATGGTGTGGTGGCACTGTCTCTGACTTCTGGGGGTGTGGAGGGCGGCGTCTTCAGTTGTAGTTCCGTGATCTGCAAGTTCAGCTCGAACTGAACCTTCGCGGCCTCCTCCTGTGTCTTGTGGACTCTAACTTCTAGTTGGTGAATGTTTTCCATGATGGGTAGTGCTGCCAGCACAGCCAACTTTGGTATGCTACTACAGGCCTCCGCCACAGTCTATTCTAATCCCTAGTTTTGTGTGATGAGGTTGTCGTGCTACAGACTGAGCTGTTTTAAATTTAATTTTTGCGTGCTCAGGGCTTGGAGGGCCCAGCCCTCCTTGGCGTGAAGCTCAGCAATTACCCCATCCTGTAGCTGGTATAAGGTTTCTCTAAGAAGGGTGACCAAATTCAACCCCCAAACCCTTATGTTACCTACAACTTCTGTTAGTACTGCACCTTCTGGTAATACCAAAGTGTTCATTGTGCAAATGCGCAATATTTGCTTAGCTTTGTATGCACCTTCCGTAATGTACGGTGTCATCACTCCTGGGGGTCGCACCTACAATGCCTGTAACTGCGCCCTGAGCGCCCCCAACATAGTTGTCGGCTCCATCATTAATTCTTCAAGAGCATCCTTGGTGACATCACGAACTGGTTTGCCACTGTCAAGAATTGTTCCCTCAGAGGTCTTCGTTGCCTTTGTCTTGTTTTTTGTGGTTGGTGTCCCTTGGATGTGCAGCCTCTTGAGTTGGGTCGATTTTGTTGTGTGTTCCTCTATCTCAGCCTCCCCCTGTATGTCCTATTCTATGGACATTTCCTGACCTTCCTTGGTCTCTTCAGTGGGCACGGTTGTGGTTTCTGCCATATACGCTATCACTGCTGCCTCAGCTGCCTTCTGCTGTGTGGCTGCTTCTTGTTCCTAGCACTTTCTCTTCGCCAGCTTTGTGATGTGCAGCTTGGTCTCGCGCTTCCACTGTTGTGCTGTGATCTTTTCCAGTTCTGCTAAGTTTAGGGCGCGCCACTCCAAAGACCATGATGCCATCACGTCAAATATTGCATCATCTTTTGCAATGAGTGATAGCTTTACCCATGCTTGGGCTGGATTCTTACACTCCTGAATATGTAGGTTATGCATATCCACCTTGAATTCTGTTGCACTTTGGAAACTATTGTATACTGTCGGGGATAGGTGCATCCTGCAGTTGATTCAATTTTGGATGCTTGCCTCCATGAACACCAAAAAAAACTTGATCTCGCAAACCCTCGTTGCGTCTTTCGTTGCCCAGAGCGAGGTGTACCTCACGGCTTCAGGTAAGTTCCTCTTAATGGTGGGAAACTGGTTGTCCACCAGCAGCTCCCCTACAACCAACATGATTGATAAGAGAAACCACGCATAGTGGAAGGTCTTACCATGCTCCTAGGCCTCCCGACAATTCGTAAAAAACTGATCGCAAAGAAATTGTGCCCAATTGAACTAGATCCCCTCTACACACTACTCTGCCAATGCGATTATAGATGCTGGCACCTCGTCTGTGCGACATTTCCTCATAAGCTTTGAGGCCAACAACTAGGTGGCTATGCGCACCCCTTTGTCCTTGATGTTTGCTATTACATACCCTTTCTTCCTCTTCTCCAGCTTCTATTTGGCCATCATAGCTTCCACGGGCCAAGTTGCTTCTCTTTCCTGCTATGGTTGCGGGATTGCTTCCTTTGATGGGTAGTCAAGAAATCTGGTGAATTAAATAAGCCATGATGGGAATTGGCTCCTCCAACTAGAGATATCCATCATGTACTAAACACAATAGCTTCCAAATGACAAACATTGTGACAAGCGCATGGTGGTAGTGGGGTATCCACTACAGATGTAGTAACCCAACCTTCTCCATATTGTGTAACAATTTTTGCTGCAATAATTGCTCTTTGGCCAACTGTGCGAACTTCTCGCTATCCGCGAGGTCCCAATATTCAAACTTTATATTTAGTACCCATCCTAGCGGTGGACCTTCAAACCTTATTTCATCTGGAAGAAGTGGGGTCTGGAGCACACTCTTTGTGCCCTCAAGGTCCTTTAGTGTCTTGGTTGTCCCTTTCCATGGGGGGATGTAGGGGGGTAACTTTATTGTCGAAGGTACTTGGGAAACATTCTCCCTTGTATTCTAGATGGTTAGGATACTCAACTCTCACCTGAGAGACTCGAGTTCAGGTCTCGTCAACAAAACCATTTGTTGGCTTGTTGGGGCCTAACCTAGGTTCAAAAGTGATTTAGCCAAACAAATCCCATAACTACTGGCCCTTTCGACAATAGTCCTTAGTGTGCGGACTGAGGTCTCACCCGAGGTAGTATGGGAGGGTGTTGGAACTAGGTTTCTACACCCTAGGGATGTCTTGATGAAGTCTAGGAAGTTCGCGAATTGATCCTGCGTGCTCACATTGTAGTTGTCTGACCTTTGCGTAGCTCTGTACAGAGTGAGAAGAGGCGTGGTCTAGATATTTTATCCTTACTATGCTATTATTATAGATATTCACTTAATTTTGTGGGCCCGATATTCTTATCAATCATTCAACATTCATAACAAGTGCACGCAATCATAAACTGTAAGGAGATGCATAAACATATAATAGAAGCATAAACATACAGATCTATGAATAAATGCACAATATTTCAAAATCAACTTATCTTTTATTAAAGTTTTGTTCCATTACAATCCCAACTCCACCCTACGCACACAACTGTAGGGGTCCGCGCACACAGCTGCAGACTCTACCAAGCCTCTGCACACACAGCTCCAGAGCCTCTTCCTATTTCTACAACCCAAGACTCAGAGTTACAGACTCAGAGTGAATATCGCTTTCAAAAACCCATATCATTTAAGATCAACCCTCAAAACTGACTTCCACACTTAGAGCCTCGCTCTATTTATACATTGCCATGGTTTGCGAACCATGGTTAGGCTGACACATTCTATATTAAATTACAATATTTTAGGGCAGACAACCTCAGAATCTCACAATCCACACCCACATTTCATGGGGTCTTGCATTACTTTTGACCAATATTTGGGCTACAAGCCCCAAAAATCCACTACGGGGGGATCTGCTACCCAATAGTGCAACTACCAGATATTGGTTTAAATAAGAAGAAGCAACATGTAACTTGGATAATCTTGGACAGCCTTCGCCAAAGTTCTGTATTAGATTACAAAGGTTAGTTGAATCACCTTCTTCAGGAACAAAAGTAAGAGATAACTCCATCAGCGATGGATATTCTATAGCCATGGTATCCAATGAATATAAATTAGCCAACCAAATAATTCCTAGATGTGTAAAATCATATATTAAGATTTCTAATGTCTTTTACAATTTTCTAGTTTTAAGGTTTGAATTGAATAGTTCAGTCCATCCCCTTTCATGTTGTTGATTCCACCCCGACTGATATGGATTTCTAGAGAGGTGAGGCAAGGTGTCAAATTGGCTATAGTTCTTAGAATGGTATCATCAAGAGAACCATTTGTTGGCTTGTTGGGGCTTGACCCAGGTTCAGAAGTGATTTAGCCAAACAAATCCTGAAACCACCATCCCTTTCGGAAATAGTCCATGGTGCACGGACTGAAGTCTCACCGAAGGTAGTATGGGAGGGTGCTGGAACCAGGTTTCCACACCCTAGGGATGTCTTGATTAAGTCTGCGAAGTTCACGAACTGATCCCGCTTGCTCACATTGTAGCTGTCTGACCTTCGCATAGCTCTGTACAGAGCGAGAAGAGGCACGATCTAGATCGTTTACCCTTACTGCGTTATTATTATATATCTTCACTTAATTTGTGGGCCCGATATTCTTATCAATCATTCAACATTCATAACAAGTGCATGCAATCATAAACTATAAGGAGATGCATAAACATATAATAGAACATAAACATATAGATATATGAATAGATGCACAATATTTCAGAATCAACTTAGATTTTATTAAACTTTTGTTCCATTACAATCCCAACTCCACCCTACGCACTCAACTGCAGGGGTCCACACACACAACTACAGACTCTACTAGGCCTCTATGCACACAGCTGCAGAGCCTCTTCCTAATTCTACAACCCAAGACTCGAACTTACAGACTCAGAGCGAATATCGCTTTCAAAAACCCATTGCATTTAAGATCAACCCTCAAAACTAACTTCTACACTTAGAGCCTTGCTCTATTTATAGATTCCCATGGTTTGTGAACCATGGTTAGGCCAACACATTCTATATTAAATTACGATATTTTAGGGCGGTTAACCCTAGACTCTCGCGATCTGCACCCACATTTTGTAGGATCTTACATTACTTTTGACCAGAATTCGGGCTACAAGCCCCAAAAATCCACTATGGGGGGATCCACTGCCCAATAGTGAAACTACTAGATATTGGTTTAAATAAGAAGAATCAACATGTAACTTGGATAATCTTGGGTAGCCTTTGCCCAAGTTCTCTATTAGATTACAAAGGTCAGTTGAATCATCTTCTTCAGGAACAAAAGTAAGAGATAGCTCCATCAACGGTGGATATTCTATAGCCATGGTATCCAATGAATATAAATTAGCCAACCAAAGAATTTCGAGATGTGCAAAGCATATTTTAAGATTTCTAATGTCTTGTACAATTTTCTAGTTTTAAGGTTTGAATTGAATAGTTCAATCCATCCCCTGTCATGTTGTTGATTCCACTCCGATTGATATGGATTTCTAGAGAGGTGAGGCAAGGTGTCAAATTTTCTATAGTTCTTAGAATGGTATCATCAATTTCGCTACTAACATCTAGGGTGAGATGTTTTGGACATTTTTGAAGAATGATAAAGACACTTCCCTTCTGTTCATGGGAAACCAACAGTCAAGTCCCTTCAACAAAAGATTGGACTGAATGATCATATCATCCCCATAAGGTACACATATTGTTTGCTTCTAATCATTTCAAAACTTCTAGCATACATGTTTTTGAAAGAATAGTTGTCCCTCTTCTGTTTGACAAATGCATGTAGAGGAATTCCTAAAATTATCCGCGATAAGCATGTCTAGATGTGTGAAAATTATCTCCTGCCTTACAATTGCTAGCTAGAATACCCACATTCAGAGTTACCAATTGTGACATCAAAGCCATGGGTTCAATGCCACAACCTATCAACTCCTTGACCTTTCTTACAAAATTGGTTGCATTAGCTGATAAGGCAAATCCAATAGATAAAGCAATTTTTCATCTGATACAACTCCAACAAGATCATACACGAGGGATGGAGTGATCATTTTCCCCATCAAGCTCATGTTCAACAACAACACCAAAATCAAGTGTGGAATAAATTCTCTTAATATCTCTAGAAGTTTTATTGTAACCAATGGAATCTTGTTGCCCAATAATCAGGGATTTTTCTCTGAGCTAAATAGTCTAAGCTTCCCATCTCTAGAGATAAATCCATGAATTTTGCCTGCAAAAACCATTTTATTTTACTGGAATCAATAGGTGAACAATGCCAGAAGAAAAATTAAGTTGGATATTTGAGAATTTCAAATAACATAGAAGGACAGTCTGTAAAAATGAATCTTTCAACATGAAGTATTTCCCCCTGTGAAGTAAATATCAACAATAGTAGGAATGTGTTGATCTAGCTTTGTTGCATCTAATGGCAATGTAAGGTCAAAATTATTGAAGTAAAGGGAATTCACATAAGTATAAGGTAAAAGAATACCAGGATTTACCATTGCCATCAACCACAAAAGAAGTAATTATTAAGCATGTTTCCTCTTGTAGATATGCATACTGATATGAGAGTCATGCATAACCCTCCATTACCATCTAGAAGGCTTCCATTTCAAATGTATCTTTACCCTTCCCTTGATTAAAAATAATAGTTGTCAATAGTCTCATGTGTTACCTATGTGGTTCATTTGATTTAAGTTGTTCAATAAAGAAATGAGAGACCTTCTGGAAAAACAAATAAAAAGCCTCATATATCTTGATCATGGAGATAAATCCTCATACATTGTGCTAAAGGGAGATTGGATAACTATGCTACTCATTCAACCACTTCATTTTTTGCAACATTTCCCTTTATGGTACTTCTGACAATTCTGACAAAAATGTTTCCATCACTGCTATGTTGCCATGTGTAGCCACAAGTGTCTAACCCATCACAAATATTTCTCACTAGATTTTTCCTCCACATATTTAGATCAACTATCTTCTTTTCCTTTCACTTTTTTAAGGTCTTCATGATCTCCCACACTATCATCACTCTTCTTTTTGTTGGAATCAGATGATAATTGGGGTGCCAATGCTGCAATCAAATTTATTACTTATGTGAGATTCTTGGTATAGTCTTTCAAACATTGCAAGAATTCATGTTCTCATTTTTCATTGTGGCATTCACTTTTTCCACTACTAGGTAATTCCCATGACAGATGATTGGAACCCACCAAGCTGGAAAGATATTGTAATAGGCTAGGGTAATTGTGCATTAGGTTTTTTAAAACAACTAATAAAATTGTGTAACATGATATTGTATGTCAGCACTTCCCCAGTTGAACATCTTTGCCAACTCACATTGGGTAAATCATATTGTATGCTTGTTTAGGTGCCCTGATATGTGATTGATGGTTAGACCATTTTTTTAGTCTCTTGTTTGGCTATTTTGGTCTGTAATGCTGACAATAGTACTTTCATTCATAAGATCACTGACTGTAGAAAATATGTCACAAATTTGAACTAGGTGCATTTCAATTAAAAACATATTTCCTTCCACCATATGGTAATTAATAGTAGTAGATTGTCTAATAAATTTTTGTGGGATCATTACTTGTGATTTTTTTAGCTCTTTAAATTTGTAGGGAAATCCATATAAAGAGAAAGGGTTAACTTCATGCTTATCTGTCAGAAATCATGTTTTATACTATGGCTTGGGATGTTTTCACTGCTTATGCATTTTCCTACTTTGCACTTTACACGTTCTTGACTTATTTTATAGTGGAATTTGTGTCCTTGAGTCTATTTTCTCTAAAGAGAGGTCATGCCATACCCACATGGGTGTTGCCCAAGGGTTCACTCCACCTCTGTGTGCTCAAAGTGAGGGTAGGCCACCTACCCATATCTTGTTTTCATTTGGCCAAGTGGGTTTATGGATCACTTACATCAAAAGAAAGTAGTTCAAGTGACAAGGCTAGCTATTTATCAGGTTAGCCATTGCAAATAGTCATATTAGCTTTTCTTTATAACTTGATATTTTTCTTTGGATTCATTAACATATTGTTCAAATTTCTAATCTAAAGCCCATGGCTAGGACAATGTGTTATGAAATATCTCAAAAACATGTGAATGATGAAATATAGAATACTTCAACTACTACTGAGTTTTCAAATTTTACTCTCCTTCGAGTCTCTGATGGATAAATCCTGAAGCCATGGAATTTGTTATACCTAAAGGTGTTTCATTAATGAGGCCATAGCCTTCATAATTTTTTTTTCCTAAACTAGACTCATTTAAAAAGTGCAAATGGATAATATATAGTATTTTATCTTCCATAATTGGTGATAGTAGCTTCATAACTTTATGCTTTGCATTGAGTTTCATGGATTGTGGAAACTACTACTTTAGCCATGCACTCTGTTACACCTAAGGTGGTTTCCTTTAATAAGGTCATAGCCTTGAAATTTTTCGTCACCAAAATGTCTCATTTCCACCACTGGTCCCCTTGGAAGAGGTGGGGATGGTGGATTGTCAACAATGCAAAGCGCTTAGAAGAGAACCATCTGGGAATGGTGGACTACAATATTTCCACGTTTCTTGGGGTGGTAGTGTTCCTCGCACCTTAGCGATGATGTGCAAAGACGAGTTGCTATCTCCTCTGGCTTGTTTGAGTGTTTCCATGATTTCTATGAAGTTTATATATGGAAAATAATCCCAACAGGGGTTCTCAAGTCTAGGTAGAAGGTTTCTTCAAAATATCTACATTTATCATTTTTCTCTCTAAATTTAAAAAATCACTTTTAGTTTTTACCTTCTATGGCAAGACCATATACTGCAGGTCAGGGCATTGCTAGAGGATATTTTCTGTATTTGATGATAATCTATAGTAGTTAAACCCACTCTTTTGTTGAATAAGTACTGGGTAAAAAAATGGGGTGGTGGGAATGGCTAGAGACCATTGGTATTTTGGCTTGTGAGAGTAGAATATTTCATCTTAGTGTTGGGAAATTGCTATGCAAGTTTGAAAATGCACGCACCAATTTCTAACGTTTGAAATATCCTTAAACTTTCTTACAAATAATTAACAATTACATAAATGATGAAATGACCCATATGTTTATTATGTATAGGTGGAATCTAGTCAATGTTCCATTCCTATGTTTATGCCTAGTTTTATGAATATGTTATCATTATTTAAGGTATAAAACACACTTTCCATTGATATTATTATTTTCTGAGTTAGTTACTGGAGAACCCATAGCAATAACCATATTCGGGTTAACGTTTCAAATCCCAACAGGGATCCATCATCAGGATATTATTATCGTTAATGGTGTTTTTCTTGTCTGTTAGGCAAAGTTCAAGCATTTTCAAGGTGTTTTTTCCCATGTCTTTAGTGTTAGTTTATCTGTGTGGTGTGGATAGAGTTCCAACCATAATGATCTTGCTTTAGGAGTGTTATGGTTAGAACACTTTTCTTGTGACAAAGGGTTTGGAAGAGGCTTTGATGGTTGATATTCTCAAAATTATTTTCATTATTTTTCAGAAAGAGTTATGGAAGAACACAAAAGTAAAGAACTAGTGCTTTGCTTAACTCATCATTGTACATTTGTTATCATATTTTTCTAGTTTGTTTTGAAGTGTCTATGTATCCTTAATTTAATCGATGACCGGGGACATCAGCAAGTGACTTATCTTGGAATTTTTGGTTTCTAAAAAATTATAGATTTTGGTTGGTATAATTCCATATCTTGAAATTGTACCTTTCAAAGTCATGAGAAGGGAAAACGATTATGAAATCATAGAATTCTAGGTGAGAGTTATGAAATTGTTTGTATGTTAGTCTTTAATATTTATCATATTACTGAATACGTAATTTGTTTAAGCTACTTTTCTTGTAGGGTTTCGAGAATATGATTTTAGTTTATATAAAGAATCAAACTTGATGATAAAACATGGAATAAATAGTGTAGACACACATCGTAATGAGGGAAACTTTCTCAAATATTTGGAGTCCTTCTAAAGGGGCCATCTAGGTGATTTAAAATTTAATGTTATTCTCTTTGGTTCAAATTCAAATAGTCTATTGGTGGATCAACTTCTACGCCTGTAAGAAGCAATTGGTGTAGACCTCCTAGGATTTGTTGGCGAGGGCTTCCTAACTGAGATGGAGAATGTGGGTATCTAATAAACATGGAGTTATGCTTTAGCTAAAAATGCACCTATATTTTAATAGTACCAGATAGTCTTGAAGGTATGCTTGAGTTGGAATGATATTATTTATAATGTTGTGGATTTTATCAATGTTTAACAATGCATGTCAAGAATCAAGATCTAAATAGATAAGACCATATAAGGGATCAAACCTAGTGGATGCCACTATAACATCAAGAGTATCTCTACACATCTTGTAAGTTAGATATACTAGAAAATCTTGAATTAGCAAGAAACATGACTCCATGAGTGACTAGAGCTGAAATAAAGTGAAAATAATATATATAATGTAAAGCTTGAACATCATTGATCAACAAGGAACCCTTGGAAAAAAAACTTTGGATGTAGCTCAGCAACCCATATGGTGCAAAAGATGAAAAATACATGGTTCAAAAACATTCTTATATCTAATCTTCCAAAGGGCCAATAAGGAAAAAAAATCGAGCATTGTCAAATCCCAATGAAGGATGAGAAAACCTGATAATTGCAATCTCCAAACAATGTGGCACACCAATGAAGCTTTTATTGAATAAGAATATAGTAATGATCATGAATGAATGTCCAATGACTTTGGGAAAATTAACATTCCCACAGGAGGTGTTTCACCATTCCAAAATGGTGACACTCCAAAAGGAGGTGTTTCACCATTCCAGAATGGTCACACTCTCAAAGGAGGTGTTTCACGATTTCAACAGGATTTCTCCCATAGTAGTTCCTTAGATGGCCATCTGGGAGGGCTTCGAATGCAACTTTTAAATTCAGATTCGGGCTTTAGTTAATGTGCCAATGTTAAGTGCATACTCAAAAAAATTATTTGAATCATAGCAGCCACTGCTAGAAAAACAACTACTTCTTCTTCTTGAAATTTTGGTTTTAGGCTAAATATATGTTATGTTTACACACAAGGAAACTTATTTGATAATGGGCACCTATCTCAATTTAGGAAATCTAAGACAAGTCTCTTAAACTCTGCTAGTCTAATAGCTAAATTTTCTTTAATGCTTGTTTCATTGTCAGAAGTGAAGACATTAGTTGCTAAGAAACAAAAATCATCATCAATCGTGTCCAACATGGCCTTGAAAATTCACAAAAAAGGCCATCCGTGGTTGATTATTTTCCATTCTTCATGGAGTTAAGGGTTGATGAAACTCATTTTTCAAAAATTCATTATCTAATCTATCCTTGTTGTAAATAGAATACCTGTCTGGGTTAACCCTACAACAAGCATTCTTGGCACCCATAATCACCACATGATCCATCAAAGCATAAGGAGAAAAAATAGTCTAAAATGAATCACAACATAGCTTTCAGTTTAGTAGGATCCTCAACAAGAGATCCATGTGCCCAAACTTCGACTTTCCTCTTTAGAAATTCAAAATAGAACTTAGAACCTTCATCCCCCTCTTGAATCTATTGGTTTTGTATATGGACCTGAGCAGTGCTAGAAATATATTTCTCTCTTTTATAAATTCCCATCTTCACTTGAGTATCATCATTTTAAAGGGTATTATCATGGAGATCTTTCTCATGAAAGATGTGCACCTCCTCAAGTCTATGTTGAGCCTCACTTAGTTCCTTTATCCTTTTATGGAGAAGAATGTAGCGTTACCCTCTCATGAGATTAACAATTTGGCATACAATAGTCTCCCACCAAAATATTCAACCTGTCTTGCCAAGGGACCTAAGGGTTTCTAGACTCTCTGAACAAGGGCTTGCAAATCCACTAACTTTAAGTGAGAAACATTTAACAAAGTGTAATGTGCCAACTCAATTGAATTACTTTTTGAGATGATAATTTTAATACGAAAATGATCAGACATCACTAGATCTATCAACCCATGAAACTGGTTGGTTTCTATCATTTTATATAACAATTTTAATCATAAACTTGTTGTCACACATCTTATTTGGTTAAAACTTGTGCATGTATAGGTGGAATCTAGGAAATGTTTCATTCATATGGGTATGCCTAGTTTTATGAATATGTTATCACTATTTAAGGTACAAAATACACTTTCCATTGATATTATTATTGTTAATGGTGTTATTCATGTTAATTAGGCAAAGTTCATGGCTTTTCAAGGTGTTTTTTTTTCTATGTCTTTAGTGTTAGTTTATCCATGTGGTTTGGATAGTGTTCCAACTACATTATTCTTCCTTTAGGAGGGTTGTAGTTAGAAAAATGTACAATGATGTCAAGTATAACAAACACTGCCATCTTGCAGTGGTCTGTACAATAATGTTGAGAGTAGACCAGTATTTGTGGAGGACAAAGATATGGTGCTCTAGGGTAAACTAGTGCTCTCTTTTCCATATATTGTCACAGGTGCACAAATACTGACTCACTCTTCTTTTTACCTGGATAAAAAATGATGACAACTTTGTACTTTGTAGTGACAAGGATAACTATGTATTGGATCTAGACATTGGGCCCTTCAATGCATCATTTCCTTTCTCAACACAACCATATTCCATTAGTAATGGAGTTAAATTTTTGAATTGATATTTCTCTTCAAGACCATTTCATGATAAATAAAACATGCAACCATTGTTGGATTTCCTTTGAGAACACAAATAAAACAACTAGGTAATTTTTATTTCCTTGGTCAATATATTGCATCATTGTGTTTGATAGTTAATTCAGTATTCTTATATACACAATAAATTTCTATCAGATAGCAGATAAGAATGGCTTTGTTGTTTTAGAGATATATAATATGAATTTATTAAAAATTTACAAGGCTATTTCAATTCTCATTTTTCTATTTCACTTATTTAGAGAAAATTATACATTAAAATACAAAACTCAAATCAAACTAAAATAGAGAAGCCTAATTATGAAGATGTTTCTCTCTCCACTACCTTACAATGTTATTTTTTCAGAATTTTTCTTGAATTTCACTGATAATAACCTAAATTTATATATTACTTCTAGCACAAGTTGACATCATGGTAAACATATGAATATCCCATTAAGCATGACGTAAATATGATTCAAATAATCTCACCTTTAGCTAAGCACATGGCAAAGTGATTGTAGAGGTGTGAAGTTTTATTAATGACATTGTTTGTTTGTTTGTTTTGGGTAGAAAAGGGTTTTCTCTTGATTTTATGTGACTTTCAATTTATAAATTGTAGCATGTTGATGAATGGTAAATAATAGTGTGTCAAATTTATCTTGCATAAATTGATTTTGAATGAAAATATACATAGTTTAACCAAGCTACAGTTTGATTTGGTAAAAGTAGAGGAACATCTTAAAATGTTTCCTAAGAATACATCATATACAGAGTCTAAAACAACTAATATACAACATTTTCTTTTGCAGATGTGTTCTTTTTTGTACTGAAGATATCACAACAAGAAAAATATTGATATTGTAAGGATTGTTTGAGGTCCTCATTGAGGTGGGTTTTTGTAGTATCCTAATTTATTGATACCTTCTCATGACATGAAGGATCTAAATATGAAACAATATGTTCCTAAAATAAATTAGATTCAAATTTTATAGATATAAAAGATAAAAATAAATATCAATGCATTTGTTTGATTTTTACTTGACTATGGTGTAGGCATGTTATAATAAATGGGATTGTAAAAAGGATGGGGAGACATTGTAGAGAATGTCTTGGATATGATTCATTTGCTATTAGAGATCCTTTAGGCACCTATCCCATTGAATTTCGAAATGTTTCTAGTAGGGGTTCCTATGGTTTTTAATGTTGTTATTATTTCACCTCACTGTTATTTTGGGCAAGCAAATGTTTTGGGAATGCCAAATAAGACACCGGACAAGCAAACATATCTTTTATAAGTTCAATGTCCATTCCATGATATCCTCTCTTTATTGTTTGATTGTGTTTTGAATATTTCCTTTGATTTTGTTGTCTTTTAACTATGAAATTTAAAATACTTGGTATCATTTCCATTTATACAACATCCAAAGGTTTGAAGATGCAATTAGTATTACACGATATTGATTGGAATCCTTTTAGTTGTTTTGTGTTAAAATATCTTCATGACCATTAGAAAATTTTAATTTCATGTTGTTATTTGAGCACAGGTTTTCTATATACTTTATCAAGTTCACGCATTGGAGAATGAAATGTTGTTACGAATAAAAAAACAAGGATTAGACATCACACCTCAAATTATTTGGTTTTACAAGTTATCTACAACCTGATAGCATGTAACTTAGTTGGCTTGATTGTGCCTAAGTTTCCCTTGAGGGTTGAATATGAAGTTACTAAGGTGTTATTTTCTACGGTGACAATTTTTTTTTCTATACAGTTCATATGGACACATAGTGGGCACTGTTGCCCAACTCAAGAAAACATATTCCAGTTTATTGTTTTTTGGGGAAAAATGGCATTGACATTGCAGATGTTAAGGTATATGTCATATAAATATTTTATAATCTACTTTAGTTTATATTCCAATATTCATATTCTTTCATGTCTTATAGTTTGCATTATATCTTCTTTTGTTTTGAAAATAGGAACTTAGTATTGATGGTAAGAAGCATGAGTTTAAGGCGGAGAACAATAACACTAGAGCAACAAATGCAAAAGGAGAGAGAGAAGAAAACCAATCTAGTGATATACTTAAAGCCAAAATCCTACATAAGACACACACATACTGATGATGAAGTCTTCAGAGTTGGTGAATTCACCTACAATGCCTTGGCAACACAATGATAATTTTTTGAAGTAATGAAAAAATAATTCATGTGTAAGTTGTAGTCCAACCAATATTAAGTTGGAAACTCATATTGTAATACTTGAAATTTCATATAATATAATTTATGTGGTTGGAATTATTTATAGTTTTACTTGATATTATTTAGTATTGTAATTAACATATGCAACATTGTGTTTTCATATTAGATGAATATGCACATTGTATAATATTTTTTAATTTAGTCGCAAAATTATACTAATTAATTTATGTTGATTAAGAATGAACACATAAATTCAATCTAAAACTAATGAATGAGTAGTTTATATTGATTAACGATGAATACAAATAAAATGAGGATACAACTAAATTAGTTGTTTATAATGATTATTAATGAAATTAAATGAAATGAATATAAACTACTAAATCAATGATTTATATAATGAATATGAAACTACCAAAATAGGTAAATGACTACAACAAATGATAAATTTGTGATTACAAATGACAACTAAATTTTTCATATATGTGACTATTAGAAGCTAATTTATAGTATCTTATAACACAATCAACATTTTGGTCATATTTCCTTGGTCATTAATTGGTTTTCTTGGGTGATCATATAGTAATATATTTTGTTGTGTATTTGGTCATTAATATTGACAATTAATTACTAAATCACTGACTAAATTAATGATAAAATTAATGGCTAAATATACTATTATATAATAAAATTGAGACAACTAATTAATGACTAAGTTAAAAATGTCTAAAATCTGGTCACATTATAAGATATTGTAAATTAGCTACTACTGGGCACCGATTGAAAAATAGTTATTTATATGCAAATTTTAGTCATTATGTTAGCAACTAATTAGCCATTTTGTACTATTGTAATAATGTTGAGGTTCTTCTTGTTACTTCAGATTCTTCTACAATAGGGTGCATTTCACTTGTTTCTATGAAATCCCCTCAAAGTACTGAGATTATTTCCTTCGATTGGAGTAGACTAACAAAGTCTCATCTCCCTTCTTCCACCCCTTTACAAATCATTGTGAAATCTTATGATAATAATGTCCATCACACAAATGTAGATGAAGGTGATGGTGTTATTATTTTATCCTCAACTTCTTGGAAAGCTTTGGCCCCTCCTTAGCTTGTGCCTATTAGATAAAATATGTTAGCTTCTAACAGAACCATTAGCTAACCTCTAGAGATCCTTCATAACTTACCTATTACCCAGAAGGTAAAAAATGTTTGTATTGACCTTATGATAGTCCAAGGACCCTTGGTTTCAATTTTCTCCTTGGGTGAGAGTATGTCCATGCCATGAAATATGTTGTGTCCATGCTCTTCCGAGTGATGTCTTTCCCTCAAAATGGAAACATTCTGACTATCGACTAGATTTCCTTCGTTGGTCCTTATTCGATTACCAAGTATATAACACCACTAAATATTCCTTATATGCAAGCATTATCTTCCCCACTGCGGGTTAATTATGTGTCAACCAATCCCATGTTTTCAATTACCAATGTAAGTGAGCCTGTCACTATTTTCTCTACTTCTTTTGACTCAGATCCGGTAATTAACATTTTGAGCCCATCATTGGGGGGAATTTGACGTCGATTTTCTTATCTCCATTAATTCCCTTAATGTGTGTTGCTTCTAGAGAACTATTCTTCCCTATGATGAAGATCTCTTGGAAGCCATGATCAAATTACCCATGAGGATGGTTCTTTTAATGTGTCAACCTCATTAAAAAATGAAATAGGCCCCCATGAGGATGGTTATTTTATTGTGCTAACCTCGTCAAGAAATGGAACAGATCCCCTTGATGATGGTTGTTTTACTGTGTCAGCCTCATTAAAAAATGAAATAGGTCCAAATGAGGATGGTTCTTTTACTGTGTCAATCTCTTTAAAAGATGAAATGGGTCACCATGAGGATGGTTCTTTTACTATGTCTTCGTTGAAAAATGAAACAAGTCCTTATGAGGATAGTTATTTTACTATGTCAACCTCGTTAAAAAATGAAACAGGTCACTATGAGGATAGTTATTTTATTGTTTCAACCTTGTTAAGAAATAAAATAGGTCCCCATGAGGATGGTTTTTGTACTATTTCAACCTCGTTAAAAAATGAAACAAGTTTCTATGAGGATAGTTCTTTTACTGTGTCAACCTCGTTAAAAATTAAAATAGCTCCCCATGAGGATGGTTTTTGTATTATGTCAACCTCATTAAAAAATGAAACAGGTCCCTATGAGGATAGTTCTTTTACTTCTCAACCTCGTTAAAAAATGAAATAGGCCCGTACAAGCACAGTTTCCTCTCCATTTCAAGCTTGTGTAGAAATGAAACCACTCTCAAGCACAATTTCCTATTTGTTGCAAGATTGTGTAAAAATGAAACCACTCTCAAGCATAACTTTTCCTTGTTTCAATCTTGTATAGACATGAAAACTATTTAGAATCCATTTTGGCTATTATTTCAAGACTCATTAAACTCATGAAAATACCGATCATCTTATACTATATTTTCATGCTCGTAAAACATACATGAAAATGTTGATTTCGTTTCTTATTTTCCCGCTCATTAATTAAATTGAAAGTCAGTGATATGAGTACAATTTTATCACTTTTTTAGATTCATTAAAACTTATGAAGAGTTGAAACCTTAGAGTTACCTTTAAGCCTTTTTCTAACTCCAAAAATATGAAAATATTGTTCAGTATTCTTGTTCATTTCGAACTTGTTAAAGTAAATGAAAAATGTCAACTTGATAAGAGTTTATCCCTTTTCAAGATCATGTACACTATTTGTGAAAAAGGTATACTTTGAATAACCACTGTCAAAAGAGTTCTACCCTGCATTATTTTACCCATTTATAGGCTTCAGAGACCAAATTTATGAAAATTGACTTTTTAGAGTTTAATTTTGTTTTTCTCCTAACTCCCTAAAATGAAAACACCGAGATTTACTTTATTCGGGCTCGCTAAAACTTTATGTTGAACGAACTGCATGATTTTCCTTTTTATGTCTTTTCAAACTCTTTAAATATGAAGACGACATTGAGTTGCCCATTCATTGGACTCATTAAACATAAACAGTGTAGGACTCATGAATCATGATGAGACTGAACCACTCCTTCCTAGTGTTTGTTAAAAATAGTACTACTAACTCATCTGAAGGATGAGCTTATAGGAAAAGAATATTTTTTCCTCATCAAGCCTATGTAAAAATAAAGAGGTACCTATGATTAATGGTGGGGAAAATTGGGAAAGAACACTTCCTTTTTGTATTGTAAAAAGGCAGTATGTCACTCTTGAACATGAAAATCAATCAGCTTCATGTTTGGGTTTGGAAATCCACTTTCCTGTGAAATTGTCATACCTCATTGAAAGTCTTCGAATTGGTTTTTGGTCCTATTTTTGAGTCAATTTCTACTAGCTTAAATTTCATGTCACCAATATGTTCAAGAGAAGTTCAACCTCAATTAAAATCATCTTACAAATCATAACCTTCAATCATGCCGTTCATCCCTGAGTCAATCCTGAATCATTCCATTTCGTTCTGCAAAACTTAATACTTGTTTTGTGTTGTTGATGGGGGATACATCAAGTCCCTCCTATGATGACTCACCTTCTGTTGACCTCAGCTCATTATCGAGGAAGTTGAGATAGAAAATCCTTTTCAGTACCTTGGAGCCTGCATGCCTTAATGGAAGGTTTATCACCTTCGACGACAGTTTCTTGTCATTGACCTTCGATCGAATGATCTATTGGTATTAGACTTCAATACATTTAATCGCACTTCATAGATTGTACTAGAGTACCTTGAGATCCATTTTCATTACTGGTGGTTTCTCTCGCACCTCTTAATAGTTTATATCATTAACAATTCATTAGGTGGTTTCTACCATATCCGACCTCAAGAAATTTACTCACATGGTTAGATTCATACATCAAGAAATGGAGATCATGACCGTAGATCTAGTTTCATCCATCGAGGCTGAATGGAGTAATTAAATAATCATGATTGTAACATTGATTCATTGATGGCTGCATCCATAATATGTCTTCTATTGATATGGATCTTCATATATATTTTCATACTAATTCTTTGAGATGCTTTTACTCTAAGTATGGTAATTCCTACCTTAGTGATGTTTATATGAAAAAAGATATGGTCATCCTTGATTGTTTGTTTCAATTCTTCAACCAATTGGTGTTCGATTCAAAAATTTGACATGATAAAGCGCTCCAGTCATAAAACATATTTGTTGGATTTTCACTCTAGGGGAGAATCTGTTACACTAAATTGTGTCACCATGGCTATCGATTTGGATCTCTCACCAACTAATGAGTGTCTCAAGTTAATCCCTTAAAAATTTTGAAGTAAAACAATACCAGAGACAAAAAGGATTTTGGGTTGCACTGCTTAAAAGCCATTGTTATGTATCTGTGTAGTTTTCCTAGCCATTACTTGTGCATGTGTAGTTTTTACCATTGTGGCCTAAGTAATTTTGCACATTGTCTTCCACTATAAAATACACAATCCTCTTCACACAAGTAAAAATAAAAAAGAAATTTGTAGAAGCTTTAATGGAAGAATATTATCAAAATTAGAAACGTGAAACTACTACATACCTGTGCCTCATCCCTTCTATCATGGAACTAATCTCCTCATTTTAAGAATCATATCCCTTGGGAAGAGGAACTAGAAACCTCCTCCTCTTGCCTATAAATTGAGCACATGAATAGAGGATGAAGGAGAGACTTGGATTTATAAACTTATGTTGTTGATTTTGGGTCTGAAGAGCTTTTCATCAAAGGAAGGAATTAATATCATTGGAAGAGGCTTCTGACATCAGGGAAACCAGGTTCTAAACTTATTCTCCTTTTAATTTAATACAAAGTAGTTTTTTTTTGGGTGGTTAGCAGACACCCGCGGTCACTGCATGGCCACTATATCCACAGAAATATCTGAGCTTGATCAAGGGTATCAAGCCACATGACCAATAGTTAGGCCTAACCCCAAGGGCTTCAGGGAAAATTGACCTTGTGACCTCCCAAACGACGAGGCACTTATTTGACTAGTTGAGCTAACCCTTGAGGCTTATAAAAAGTAGTTTTTATTTCCTAATTGAATCTATTTTGATGTTATTTATGAGATTCCTTGATCTCTTGCATGGTTTATAACTTATTATTGATTGAACTATATTATTTATGTTAAGTTAAGAATTTCATTTACGTTTGATTTATATGCGAAATGCTTTGATCCCTTCGAATGTTTTCTTCTATGCATATCTCTTTTGGAGCATCATGGAGAAGTTGTGGAAGGCATTGGGAAAGCCTGTAAGGCATTGATGAAAAGATGTCTCTAGAAAGGAATGAAATTAATTCTACAAGCACATCACTAATAGGTAAGTGATTCTTCGCATACTACATGTTTCATGTTTTGGTTACAAACTAAGAAAAGGTAGTAATTCTTTTAATGTTTGTTACTAGGTTTTGTTGGAAATCGAGCGAGATCCTTCTTGTCTGCAAGAAGTGATTTTATCACCTAACACTTTGAAGCCTACAAATTGGTAATATATGAATTCAGCAATGCCAAAATGGTGCTCCAATGATTGAGAGAAGCCACAAATTTGCGTAGTATATTGATTGAATTTTTCTTATATTTGAAATTATCATCTCACCAATCTTGGCAATTTCCTATATTGGAAATATTTTGATCAACATCTCGCTAATCTTAGAAATCTTGAAATTTTTTGTTGTGAACAGTGGTGAAAAAACCCTTTAAGCATATTGAAGCTAGGAATTAAGTTGTATATCTGACATTCATGATCGTCGAGCATTTCCAATAATAATGTTATAATACACGTTGAAGTCACATGACGATTTGGACAAAACTCTTCAGAGAGAGTAAAACTAATAGGTTATCCATGGAGCTTGAGAGGGATTTTTTGCAAAACAACCAAACACCTCTCCTATCTTTATTATGATGGTTGTTACTAAGGTGGCTTATGAAATCAAATGACCTAGTTATGCTTACATTTTTAATAAACTTTGCTACGCCAAAGTCACGACATTATGTAGAGTGATAGTGACAAATCACATTGCAAAGAAAGCCAATCGTAAGCGTCACAAAAAAATGTACCACAGTTCATTATGATGAGATTTAGACACACCAAAGGTCATGCAGATTGCTAAAACATATATCATGACTGAGGAAATGCATCACCTAGATTATTATTACTATTTAGAATAATTTTTGTTAACTAATAATAATTTGCATATAACATATCATTAATTTCATAACAAGAATCAAAGTAGATAAATTATTTTTATGGCATCACTTTATTAAGATGATGATGATGATGATGATGATGACTCCACACAATAATGTAAGTTCATTATGCAAAGCTCCACATTTAGTTGTTTCATATTCATGAGTCTTTAAATTATCATTGAAGCTTGTGCGAGCTTTCATTATGGGAAGAGATTTAATTGTAAGAACTTTTCTCTACACTCAACACAACCTTTAATCAAACAAGTAGTTAAAGAAGCAGGGCATATACTCCATTGCATCTGTTAGCATTATATTTTTATATTTTCTCATTAACATACCATTAGAAAATATTTCAACATTTATGTTGATAATTTGCAATACATACAGAATTAGATTATACAATACAAATGCATCTCCATTAACATTTTTTTAAATGATACCTTACAAATTGCCGCTCAGTTGAATTCAATCCTGTAATAACTTATACAAATTTCTACAGAAGTGATTAGAGAGTGACCTCGAAGGAAATGGAACCATGTATATACAAATTTTATTTATTAGTTGTGTCTATTATCAAAGACACTCATTAAGTTTTGTAATATTTTCCACATAAAAGACTCATATAAATTTTGTTGTTTTGAAACTCAATAGAATGTTGTTAAAAGGAAAATACGTTTGAAATGAAAAAATAGTCTTTTTATCTTGTAATTATCTTTATTAAATTTTAAAGTATACTTATACATTACTAAATACATTTCTACACTTACTAAGAAAGATAACAACTATTCAACTGCATAACATTATAACATTTATATATTTTTATTATTCGAAACTAGTTTATCTTTTTGTTATAAACTCTTTTTGGTAAAATTGCTACTATACTAACCATTATTATCAAATTTGTTTCATTCTCTATCTATTGTTATATTTTTATTATAGCTCTTTATCTATTATTCTCATTCTCAAACTTATTAGAGTTCTTATAGTATTCTCATTTTCATTCGGTATCTATCTTCTCATTATTGTTATATTTATTTATTTTTTAACCCTTACTCTTGTCCTCATTTTCACAATCCGTATCTTTATTTTTTTTATTCTCAATAACATTATGTTCATATTATGTTTGGTGTTTCTTGTAGTTTTTTTTTTTTTTTTTTTTTTCTATATTTTAATTTAAAATAAGATGTTTTTTTATTTATAATAAATTCAAAACCTATTTCTCATTTAATATTTATATAAAAGTAGTAGATAAGTTATAATTTTAGATTTATATATTTATTTTTAAACCTAATCGTAAATTATAGTTTTTCTTCTAAATTTAAATGAGATGAATTATAGTTTTTCTTCTAATTATAAGATGTCCCTTTTTATGTGGTAATAAATTCAAAACCTATTCTCTCAATTTAATATTTATAATTTAAGAAATAGTAGAAAGTTTATAATTTTTAGGTTTATTTAGTTTGAACTTATCTAAAATTCTATATTATAAATCTGTTTTACATATTTTGTTTTTTTCAAAACTAATTGAAATTAAAATTCTTAATTAGTTTTCATAAAAAAAAAATATGCAAGTTTTTATATATAAAAGTTAATGTAGAAAATAATTTAATTGAAATAAAAAAAATCATACAAAATTAATATATAATATCATATGGCAAACTATTTGTTCTAATAATAATTATTTTATTTATTATTTCTATCTTATTATTATTATTATTGATAATTGATTTATTCCTCATTTTGTTTGTTATCCTCTATATCTAGTCCCCATTATTGTTACTAAATGTTTTTCCTTCTCTATTTCCTCTATTGTTTCCCATCTAACTTCCCTTCTTTATTATATTAATTCTAATTATTGTCTAATTATCTTACTATATTATCTATGGTAAAAAAAAATTCTCTACATTGTAAACCATTGTCTATTATATTCTTGTTCTATTATTCCCTTTCTAAACTAAGAACTATGATATTCTCATTCTAAACTATTATATGTTTTATTGTAGTCTATTATAATCTAAGCTATGCTATTTTATATTGCTTCCCATTTATTCTCATTCAAAACTATTGTTTATTATATTTTAAGTTATTATTTTATTCGACTTTCATTCTAAACTTATAAACTATTTTATATGGCTTTCTCACTTATTCTTATTCAAAACTATATTTTAAATTATTGTAAACCATTGTGTATACCATGGTCTATTATATTCTTGTTTTATTATTCCCTTTCTAAACTAAGGACTATGATATTCTCATTCTAAACTATTATATGTAGTCTATTATAACCTAAGCTATGCTATTTTATATTGCTTCTCATTTATTCTCATTCAAAACTATTGTTTATTATATTTTAAG
>APFE030079922.1:89518-117075 GCA_000404065.3 Pinus taeda
TACGGTTGGGAAAGGCAGTTAGGGGTTTTCCCCTTATGCTGGCAACTGTTTTTTTTAACAAAAGCAACTTCCCAATGAGAAGTTACAATATTTGATAGTACTCGATTAATTCTCAAATTCAGAGTTAACAATTACTATTAATCCAAAATAGAAAAATAACAACACTGTCCAATGTATTTACCTACAACAGTAATAAAATATTTACAATTTACCGAGGACATTACATCTTTCCCCCTTGAGATTGGACATCGTCCCGATGTCTTCCAACCATGAATAGCCCTGGGTAAGTTCTTTTCATAAGTTCTTCATCTTCCCAAGTGGCCTCATCAGGCCCAAAGTGCTGCCACTACACTTTAACTTGGGTAATATCCTGCTTCCACAGCGTTACTTCTCTTCGATTGAGAATGCTTAGCGGTTCGACCTCGATTTCTCCTTCCGGTTCTACCTACACAAGCAACATCCTTGGTCAGTTTTTCCTTTAAGGAATTTATGTAAAACTATTTTACTGGGTTGTTTCTTACATGTATATCTTTCCATCTGATTACATGCTTAGGATCGTAAAATATTTTTTTAATACTGAAACATGAAAGACGTTGTGGACCCATATATGACTTGGCAAGGCAAGCTGGTACGCTACCGGACCGATTCTAGCCAAGATCTGAAAAGGTCCACAGAATCGAGGTGCCAACTTAGCACACCCACTCCATTGTAAAGTGCTCTTTCTTGCTTAGATTCTTATGTACACATGATCGCTGACTTGATATTCTTTAAATCTCCTCTAACAGTCAGCGAAGTTCTTTTGTCGGTCCTATGCTGCTTTTAGATTAGCACGCATCTTTTTAACTAGTTCTTCCATTTCCTTAAGCATTTCTGGTCCTGGCATCAGCTTATCTTCTAGTCCACCCCAACTTGAGGGGGTGCGACACTTCTGCCCGTATAAAACCTCAAAAGGACTCATCTGCAATGACGTATGATAACCATTATTGTACGCAAACTCAACCAAGTGTAGGCAATCCTCCCACTTATGTGGTTGCTGCATCACATATGCCCTTAACATGTCTTCCAACACCTGATTCACCCATTCAGTCTGCCCATCCGTTTGTGGGTGGTATGCCGTGCTAAAGTTCAATTGAGTTCCCAACTCCTCGAACAATTTTTTCCAAAAGACCGATGTAAATTTTATATCGCGGTCTGAGATTATTACCTTTGGTAGCCCATGCAATCTGAATATATTTTGCATGAAAATATGGGCAATATGCACAACTTGATAAGTAGATTGTATTGAAATAAAATGTTCTGACATTCTAGATATCGTGCCAAATAACTGGCCACATCTTTCTTCATTCCCAACCAGTAATATTCTTTTCGAAGTGCAGTGATGATCTTTTGATATCTTGGGTGTCCAACGTAATAGCTCCAGTGATACTCATCCAATATTATATTTTTAATATTGTGCTAGTTGGGCACATAAAGCCTTCCCTTATAATACAGTATTCCATTAGCATCTAAAGCATATTCCGACTATTTTTCCTTTCTGGTTGGTTGTTGTGCTTACTATTTTATTTGTTGATAAACAACATCTTGTTCGGCTGCCTTTTTAATCATTTCCCTGAAGGGATTTTTCCTTTTGCTACAAGAAATCTCATACAAGCATTGCAACTTTCGACTCAAAGCGTCCACCACCTGATTCTCCTTTCCTTTCAGGTGCTTGATCTCAAAGTCAAACCCACTTAGGAAGTCCACCCACCGCGTTTGTCTTGCATTTAGAGTGGGTTGGTTGAAGTAATTTGTCAAACTGTGGTGATCTGTTAATAGCAGAAATTTCCTTCCCATCAGGTAATGTCGCCACATTTTCAGGGCATGAATCATAGCTGCTAAATCTAGATCGTAAGAAGAATATTTTTGCTTGTGCTCCTTCAATTTCCTTGATTAGTAGGCTATACCTTCCCTTCCTGCATTAACACACCTCCTACTCCTTCTTTACTTGCGTTCGTGCGCACCACATAATCCTTGTTTGGGTCAGCGATGCTTAGAACAGGTGCGGTGGTGAGCAAGTACTTAAGTTGCTCGAAACTTCTTTAACACTCAGGGGTCCATCAAAATGCTCTTCTCTTTTTCTGTAAAGAAGTGATGGGATAAGATTTTCTCGAGAATCCCTCCATAAACCGTCTATAATAGCCTGCTAACCCCATGAAGGATCGAATGTCTGCCACATCTTTGGGCACCGGCCATTCCATTATGGTCCTTATTTTTTCGGGATCTACGACGATTCCTTCTTTGGTGATTATATGCCCCAAATATTATATTTTCTCCTTGAAGAAATTACATTTACTGAATTTTGCATATAATTTGTGTTCCCGAAGGGTTTGCAATACTAGTCTGAGGTGCTCCTGGTGCTCCTCCATAGTTCGGGAATAATATCAGCACAAACTTATCCAAATACTGATGGAATATGTTGTTCATTAGACACATAAAATTTGTGGGGGCATTGGTCAATCGAAAGGGTAACACCACAAACTCGTAATGGCCGTACCTTGTTCTGAAAGTTGTCTTAGCTATGTCTTCCTCTTTAATTTTGATTTGGTGATACCCTAATCGCAGGTAGATCTTTGAGAAAATTGTTGTCCCTTTTACTTGATCGAACAATTCATCAATGTGGGGTAAAGGGTGCTTATTTTTGACTGTCAGTTTGTTCAGCTAGCGATAATCCATACACATGCGAAGAGTTCCGTCTTTCTTTCTAATGAACAACACTAGGGCTCCTAGGGTGACACGCTGGGGCAAATATAGTTTTTGTCCAGCAGCTCCTGCAATTACATTTTTAACTCCGTTAATTCTGGTATACTCATTCTGTAGGGTGCTCGGGACACCGGGGCTGCTCCTGGCACTAGTTCAATGGTAAAATCTGTCTCTTTTGGGTGGTAGGCCGGGAATCTCTTCTGGGAATACATCAACAAAATCCTAAACTATGCGAATGCTCTCCAAGGTAGCCATTTTATCTTTTGAATTGGCATAACCCACCTGGATGGCATAAATCTGACATCCTTTCCTAATGCATTTCGCTAACTGGGAGGCTATTATGGGTTGAATTTGCATTGGAAGCTTAATTCCTTGCATCTCCTACTTTATTCCAAGCTCATCCTTATAAATGATAGTCTTACTTTTATAGTTAATTATGGACCAGTGTTTTTCTAACCAGTCCATACCAATCAGTATATGGTATGAGCTAAGAGGAAGCACATTTAAATCTGCTGTAACTCGCTGTCCTGCTATTTTTAAGGGGCACTTTTTAACCTTAGCATTCACCCATCGTTTTGCCCCTGTTGCGAGCTGAACTAGCCAAGGGTCCTTAAATTTTACAGGTTGCAACTTACAGTTCTCCACACTTCTAGGGCTAATATAACTTAATGTTTCACCAAGGTCAATTAAAATAGTTACAGCAAGGTCTAAGAGTTTACCTTCAAATTCCACCATAGTCGAATGGTACTCCACCTGATGATCCTCAAGAGTAGCATTAATCCTTGGTATGCTACGTCCTACATCGCCTATTGTAGATGCTTCATAGACTTGGGAAACCTCTTCGCTTCCTTTTCCCTGTGGACAATTTTTCACATAATAGGGTCCACTACAGCCCCAACATTGCACTACAGGCCTTACTGTCCCTTAGTTGTCTATCTTTCCAGGTTGTTTCGAGCTTCTGGACTCATTAGGGAGTTTTAACCAGAGTGAATTCTTCTGCATATTTCGGCTGTTCTGTCCCTTGGTGTATCCTTTGATAGCTCCACAACAATTTCCTTTAGGGCCACCACCCGGCTTGTTTCTTTTCTTATCACCCCATTTCTTACCTAGATTTTCTCCCTTCTGCTTGTTTTGCTGGTAGCAGATTTGAGCTTTACGAATAGCCTGGTCCATTGTCTTTGGGTTGTCAAACTTGATTCTTTCCCTCATGTTTAAAGGTAGACTACTAACAAATCTCTACACTTTAGCCTTCTCTTCCTGGATATAAGGCACATAACGGAGTAGAGAAGTAAAACGAGTAATAAATTCATCCATGGTATGCTGTCCCAACCGCAAATCATGGAATTCCCTAGCCTTCTCGTCATAAAAACGTTTGGTTAGGTACCTTTCCTTGAATTATCTCTGAAATTTCTCCCAAGTGATGCTCGGTTCACTTACTCCTTTTACCATTTTAACTTCCTCCCACCATAAGGTAGCCTTTCCCTGTAATTGGAAGATGGTCAGCCAGGCCTTAAGGTTGGTATCATATTCGTATAACTGGAAATATTTATTCATGTTGGTCAACCATGCTTTAGCTGCTTCCTCCTATTCTCCATCAAAATGTGGTGGTTTGATCTTACAGAATTCTCCTTGCAACTCTACTCGTTGCCTCTTTGATGTCTATTGTTCAGAAGCATTGTCAGATCTCTCTTCTTCACATCCTTCTGACTCCTCATACTCCATGTGGTGATTCTTCTCCTCTAACATTCCCTCCTACTATGTGCTGGGATTCGGTGGAGGCTGATTCTGTTTTTCGGACAGGCCTTTTATAATTCTCTCTTGTTCCATAGTTAGTCGTGCATTATCTTCTCACAACTGGGCCATTTTATTTTTCAATTCCTGCACTGTCTCCAAAATAGCTTGATTTTTATTGTGAGCCTCTTCTCCGAGTTGTACCCATAGCTTGGGATTATTCTCAGGGCCAGGTACAGGTCCCTGACCCATCGCATATCTGCGTGATTCACTATCTCCTCTTCTCATACTATCACTCTTTCGCCTGTGCTTAACAGAACAACAAAAAAGAAATACAAATGAGTAATCATGTATAAGAATTTCTAACTGTTCCTTAAGATGGAAGTAAATTATCTTTTATCAGTCTAACCGTTCCCATCCCCAAAGGCCACATTTTTTGTAACCTGGCTTTGATACCATATGTAACATCTCCCCGTAACCATAGAGTGAAAAAAAACATTAAAATTAAAAATACTTCCACCATACGAATTACCCAAAGCAATAATTTTTATTTTTTTTACCCCATTTCCTCTGAATCACATTTAATACACAAACTCCAATACATGACGTGGTTGGTTTACATTTGTGTGATTTTCATGTTAACGAGTACTGTGACAGTACTTCTCAACATACTATTAATGGCAATGCTCCCAGAGATTGACAACTAAGCCTTCACCTCCCGCTATTATACTTTGTTGCACTGTCGAATTAATTGAAACTGTAGTGGTACCACCTTTCTCAAGATTCCTGATCAGATCAACGAAGGAGTTCCCATTCATTCCATCGAACGACTAGCATTGTTCCAGATGACTACTCAGTCTTGCATTACCGAGGTTGGGGCTCATTCGTTCCATTTTGGTCTTTGGACTTGGCTCTCGTTTGGGGTTATTCTGTTCGTCAATTTGTGGGCTGGAGGTCTTCCCTTTACCCACCTTACAGGGTGATCCTGATGCCTCCCTCACATGGAGTTTGACTGCTCATTTTTACCCTCATGTCAAGGTTAGTTTCGCCTATTTTGGTTACCAATTCTATTATGCTCTACTCTTTCCTATTTCTTAGGAGTTTTGCCTGTGGGTTCTAATCTAATTTCACTATTGTAGGTTGGATGGCGCCATGCATTTGCTGTGCTGTCAGTTATGAAGGTGAGGCAACTTCTTCTCCAGGCATGGCGCACGACTTCTCTCGGGTATGTTTACACTTTCGAAAACCTTGTTGTGTGGAGTATGGTGGAATAAAAAGGAATTCGCCGGATTCTAGCAGCTTCATATATGTTTTTCTCTTGTCAGGTTGGGCTGCCAGTTTTTTCGCGTTGGAAGGGGGTTTCATTCTTTCTCCCTTTTTATAGGGGTTCCTTCCCATAGCTCTACTACCCAATGAAGGGGTTTCAGCTACATGTACTCTGTCAAAGTATAATATTGTAATTCAATTTTGTTCTCTAAGTTTAGCGGCTTAATTATCCGGCAGAGACCCTTGTAAGAATTCTGGTGCTGACTTCACCTCGGCCTGATGTTGTGTAATTTGTATATATTTATTACCTCGCTTGCAACTGCGGGTTGATAAGTCGTTTGACTCTCTTACATTGTGCCATAATCTGCTACTCCTTTCTTTGGTCTGTTATATATTTACGTATGGCTTTTGACTCTATTGTCTAGACATTTGACCCTTAAATTTGGGCTAAGGCTGCTGCTCCTTTCTCTGTTCTGATATATATATATATATATAATATATATATATATATATATATATATATATTATATATATTATTATAATATATTATATATATTATATATATGTATGTATGTATGTTTACTTGGTGAAATGTATACATGTTCATTTACTCATTTGGTTCATTTTCCAATGCGTTTGGTTCTACCCGAGGTTGAATATTGGAGTCTAGTTCTCACTATATATTTATATACATATCAGTTTCGGAAACATATTGGCCAGTACCCGTATTAGAGTGATAATTCTTCTTCTCAATACCAGTTTACTACTGTTCATAATCTATATAAATGCAATTTCCATGGTAACGGTTGTACTCTATACAAGGTTTTTATGTTCTCAGGGTTTTGATTAAGGGAAAGGAAAGTCATTCATTTCACGATTTTGTTTTCTATCGAAGGCCCCAATCTGCGGCTAACCCATTAGGGTGTGTAGGGGTCCTATAGTTGTGCTATTAATTGTGCTGGTCATTTGTTTTCAGTAATGAATTTGTGGGTAGCTTGCTATAAAAGTGTGACAGGTTCTGTTATTCAATGGGCTTCGTGTTTGATAAATCTTACAGCTAGTTTTCCCCATCTCATTATGCCATTTCTCCTTTCCTTGTTGTGAAATAATTATTCCAGTTTTTATTTACTTTCATCTGTTAGAAGGAAAACAACCCTAATGTTTTGCTAGAAGTAAAGTACATTCCAAGATTTCTGATTAGATGACTATTTTAAAGCTTGTTGGCTTGTAGCTTTGACCCTTAGTTTCTGGAAGCACTACTAGTTCCCATAAAGGCCTTCTGCCTTTGATAAAGGTGTAATTATAAGAATAGAATTACCTTGGTTCACCTACAGTGTGAGCCTCCGAGGATTCGCCTAGGATTTTTCACTTGTTCCACATAGGCACAGGTGCCCCAACAGGTGCACCAAGTCTTCTACAGACTGTCTATATAAAAGAAATCTATTGTCTAGCTAAGAGCTATGTGTTTATCTCATGCCCAAAAACCATTTTTGCTGAACATTGCTTTCCCCTAACAGAGTTTCCTAATTGAAACCCTCTAACAGAATCTAACCAAATAAGATAAAGTGGAACTTTTCAATAGCACAGTACTTGTAGTACAAGGTTGTCATAGTTGTACTTACCTGTGTCCGGTGTGTTCTGTACTTGTTTCTCTCTTTCAAAGCTTCGTAACCATTGGTTGTCTGCTTGTCTTCCTCCCATCCACGAGATTTGTCTACACGACCAAAGCTCTCCCAAAGCTTGTTTGCTAGAACCCAGCCTTCAGCAAACCTTTTTGCAGTTTTGTGCCGATGCTATCTAGTCATCACTAGACTTAGCATAAATTTGTCACCATTGTTCCATCTGTCCCAACAGCATGGTCAATTTTTCCTTCGCCCCCCCCCCGCACCCCCCCACCTTCTTTCCTTGGGTGGTTACAGTTGGCAAAGGCAGTTAGCGGTTTTCCCCTTATGCTGGCAACTGTATTTTTTTAACAGAAACAACTTCCCAATGAGAAGTTACAATATCTGATATTACTCGATTAATTCTCAAATTCAGAGTTAACAATTGCTATTAATCCAAAATAGAAAAATAACAACACTGTCCAATGTATTTACCTACAACAATAATAAAATATTTACAAATTTTCCGGGGACATTACATCAACATTGAATTATATTATTTAATAAGATCATGGTATTTTCTAAATAATATGTGTTTAGTCTTGAGACAAGAAAAATATTTGGTTTGTGACTCTAACATATTATTTTTGGAAGCGCATTACAAAAACCTCTTTTTTGTATGAGAGAAGCTACAAATAATAGTAACAATGACCCGGAGTCTCTTGAAACAAGTTAACATAGAGTTATGTTGTATATACCTATGAAAAAATGGTTCAATTTTATTTTTTAATGACCTTTTTCCCTTAAACTAAATCTCACATCTAATTTTTAGAGATGTTTTTAATAAATAATTTTTTACAAACACATGTTTGCATTATTAGTAGTTAATGTTTCTCTTGCAAGAACATTTATACAGAATTTTAGTTATCTATTGTTTTTTACTTTAATTTAGCTATATTTAAAATTATTTATTAAAAAAAATAAAAAATATATTAGAATTAGATATGAGATTTAGTTGAAGGAATGAAAAGTTGTTAAAATTATGAAATAAAATTGAACTATTCACTTCACAAGTAGATACATCAAAACTTTGTGTTAACTTATTTCTAGAGCTTCGAGATCGTTGTTATTATTATTTGTAGTTTGTCTTATAAAAAAATAAGATTTTTGTAATGTACTTCGAAATATAATATGTTAGAGTCACAAAAAAATTATTTTACTTATCTAGAGACCAAACAAATATTAGTTAGAAAATACTATGAGGTTCTTAAATCATATAATTCAATGTTGAATTCTCAATGCTTATAGGATCTCTTTGTATCAAATTATCAAATATGTTCAAGAAAAAAACATAAAATGATTCAATATTCTTTAAGATAATCAAATTTGTTTGCATAAGAAAATAACATAATAATACATATAATAATAATAAAGATAATAAACAAATGAAACTTCCAAAATCCACATATAATTTCCATCATGCTACCGCAAATGATTTCCAATATAAAAAATGTGATTACCATCTGAAAGCACATGCAAAAGATAATAAATATTTGAGGAAATATATGGTTGAATTTATGTCATTAGAACGCATTTATCCAAACAATTTTCAGCTACTAAATCACATTCTCTAGTTGGAAAGTTATGCATAATTTCACCTATGTGTAATGAACCCATGGTTATCCCATGAAATTTCTAGTGTCCACAATGCCATCTTTCAAATGACAACTACAATTTTTTATTAAACAAACTACTTTGAATAAGAACCATTGTACATATAATTATTATCTATATTAATAACATTGATATTAATGCCCAACCCATAGTGGTAGTTTATATAACATTAATAGAGGCGAGCTTGTTGAGGTTTACCCATGTAGCACAAAATGATATTAGAGTAATTTGTACAATGTGCCTGTAGCACAATTTTTGTAGGAATCTACTTCACAATTTTGGAATGGTCTATGAGAAGATATTCTAGAAGAGAAATAATAATAATAACCAATAATCATAGGAATCACATTTCCAACTTTCACCTCATGTAATTTTCCAAATCTCTCATATTTTAGTTTGGACAATAATGACAAGAGGTCTTCAATATTTGAGTAGAATAAAGAATAATATGACAAGAGTTCTTTAATATTTGAGTAGAATGAAGAATGAGATGTGTATATATAATACAATGATAAGACAATTTCATTTAGGAAAAATAATGTAATAGTATTCGATGCATTTATTAGTTATTATCTTTGTTATTTTATGCTTACTTGAAGTTAGTGAATGAAATATTTTAATAAATATTTTCCCAAGACTTCTACAACTGAATTTAATATTCAACACTCCCTACCAATCATGTCTTCAAATCACAAGAATCAAATCCTACTTTGGTACAAAAAACTATGTTTTCATTTCTAACAAAAACAAACGCCTAACGGCCATCAAAAAATCATCTACAAGTCCTTTTTAATCAGAAGAACACATTTGATGCATGATTTAACAATGTGGTTCCTTCCAACATGATTAGGTATCAATATATAATTTCTTATATATTAATTATATGATATCATCTTGTTTTCCACAAGTTGAACTCAATGAGCTCAACTCTTTTAATATTATATGAGCTACCCCTATATATTGGACATTAATATAAGTATTATTATTAATTTAGATAATAATTATTTGTACAATGGTTTTTCTTGAAAGTAGTTTGTTTTCTAGAGAAATTAATTGTCATTTCAAGAATGACGTTGAGAACATTGGAAATTTCATGGGACAACAATGTTGATTGCATATTTTTCCAGTCATTTTCATCTTCATTATACATTGGTGAAATTATGCATAATTTTCAACTAGTTTATATGTTTTAGTAGATGGAAATTGTATGTAATAGAAAATTTTTAATTGCAAAAATTCCAACAATCTATTTCCTCACATATTTGTTATTTTTTTCCATGTGCTTTCATTGGAAATCATATTGTTTATTCTGGAAATTGTATGGGAAAACACATTGGAAATTGTATGGGGTTTTTGTGAATTTCATTAACTCCTGCTATTTATTGCTCTCACATGTATTATTATTTTATTTTCCTATGAAAAAATCATGATTATCTTATTTAATATAGAATAATTTTATGTTTTCCACTTGAACATATTAAACAATTTTGTATTTCATTCTTAAAGGTGTTAATACTCGTAAAAGAGCTCCCATATGAATTTTGGATCCAACATTGAATTATATTATTGAAGAACATCATAGTATTTTTTAACTAATATGTGTTTGGTCTCTAGAAAAACAAAATATTTGGTTTGTGGATTTAACATATTATTTTTAGAAGATACTATAAATAATAGTAACAATTATTTGAAGACTTTAGAAACGAGAATGGTTCAATTTTATTTCTTAATTTTAATAAAATTTCTCCCCTTTAACTAAATTGTAATGCCCCGGGAAAAATGTAAATATTTGACATCAGTATGGTAAAAGACAAACTGAATATGACATTATTGCTGTTTGGAATTTAATAATATTTTTATTATTTTCTTTTAAAAAAAATAATAAATGTTTTCTTTGAAGTGCTGGCAACTTCTTGAGGAGGAAGTTGGGGAAAAGAAGGTTGTTGTAACTGCAGCCCTAACTACCTCCCCTAACAGGAAGGGCTTCCAGGGAAAAGGAAGAGGGGGGAGGAAAAATCTATGATGTAAGGACAGGCAGAGGAAGAAAAAAAAGAAAACGGATGGCTAAGTCTGGTGATGACCAGATAGCCAAGCACTTGGTGCAAGTATCTTGCTGAGGATAGTGGTCTTGCAAGAGAGCAAGGGCGGAGATTCTCGTCTTGAAAGACGAATCTCAAGGTTTGGTGGCAAATTAGAAGTGGGAGATAAAGGAAAGGCTTAGTTTCTGGAGTGCTTTGCGAGTCACAGTAGTTCAGAAAGCAAAGGTGAACAGTTATGTTGAAATAACGTTCTGACATCAAAAAGTACACGTAGTGAAAATTCTAACTACTGTGCATGATTAACTTTTGTATCATTCATAGGAAATGAAAAAAAAACTGTAGTTGAAACCTCTGTATAGAATTGACTCTTTAAATAAAAAAGATATAGATTGATTATTGAGACTTGGCTTTCAGAGAAACAGGAAAAATGAGGTAAGCATATAAAACCCTCTTAAGTTCTGGAAACACACGTGAGTAAATGTTAACCATAGTGAATCTGTCGGGTTTCGCAAAGATTCCAGACCACACAAAACCGTGGCATGAGGGAAGAGAGAGACCCTTAGGGTGTGGTAGGTATATAAAATAGCAAAGACGTTTCCAATTCTGCTAACCAAAACCTTAGCTGGGTGGGTACAATTTAAGCTGCAATCATAGATTTCACGCCATGAAGAAAAAAGAACTGAACAAGGTTATACATGTTAATAATAGTAAGAACGATAACGGTGAAACCCGAATGTTATGGGCCTATAGATATTGTTGTGTTATGGGTGTTAACCTGGGATTTGGTCTGGTGATATAATGCCCGTTACATAAATTTCATTTACAAAAATAACACATCGGAACACTAGTAGGTGACAGACAACCATGGCATAAAATTTACGGGAAAGTATCCTCCTCAGGTTGCAATCAAGGATGGACCCCAGAGAATATTAACAGGTGAATACCCTGAATCGTGCAAGTGAGCACAGTAAAGGAAATAATGCAAAACAACAAATTTTCTAGAACCCTGTAAGGAGAAAATTTCACAGTAATTGAATAACCAAGAAATTTGCATGCATGATTTACTATCCAGGTAAAGAAATGGAAACAATATGAAACCAGCATTAACCATTATCATGTAGCACAAATGTATGAACTAATGACAAACAACGTTGAATTTCCTGTTAATTCTTGATAAACCATTAAAAGACAAATGGAAATCCAGACAGAGGCTATCATGTTCACATATTCAAACCATTTGAACAGAAAGTAAGAAATGGGAAATACCCATTACATCATATAACAGAATATAGCAAGAGAATGATCACCAGCTGGAAATAGGCTATATAACTTAAGTGTTCTTGCGAATGCATAGTAGAAAGAACGAATAAGAAAACAAGATATTGCAGACAGCTTCACTCAGGTTATCCCCTGAAGAATGCTTTCCAGCACATTTCCAACCCACAAGGAACAACCAGATGAGCCACGAGAGAAACCATGGCACAGTTAAAAATTACATAATTACATTGGAGTATTCACTATTCAAAACTAGGTGCTAGAAAAACAAAACCCTCTACATGGGTAAAGAGTACAGGTCTTAGCCACTACAACTCTTAACTGTGGAATTTACCACACTGCTAACCCAACAAGACAATGCGATACTGGGTAACAGAAGTAGTAAAGCCGACAAACCCAGTTCTAAATGACCAAAAGAGCCAAGCTCAGCCGAAAGGCAAACATCTGAAGATAAATCCCTTACCCGGAAAACTTGGGCAAAGAAGAATGACAAGGTGCCTACAGCGCCATAACAATGAACAACCTTGGACTCTTGAGGAGATCCGTGCAAGCAGCAAAGCACTGCATTAACAATTGCCAACAAATAATTTGAGAAGACGATTAACAAAACAAACTTTAGTGGCGAAGAACTTCAAAATTACATTGTAGATCCCTTAGTCCTTTCCTTCCATACGATAAGGACGCCATGACCCTGCATCTGTGGGCCTGCCAACTCATTCAAGACCTGAAACGACAGACGAAGCAGGGCTCCAGAAAAACTAAGGGGAGAAACAGAGCCAACGCCAAGTGGTGGAAATGAAATGCAACTTGGTAACCAAGAGCTAGAAAAAACAAACCCCGAAAAGAGCTAAACTGTAGGATCACCATCCTGTCCACTCTCCATTGATGTGGCGAGAAGCTCGAGGAAAGTGACTGCAGAGGGAAGGGCCTACTCGTGCCATGTAGAGGGTAGAGCAGGAAAAATGAACACTGTAAACCAAGGCATTAACCCAACAGTATAGCTTATCCACTGCATAATTAATGAAATTGCCAAGTGTAACACAAAGTCGTTGAGTTTACAGATTGTGAGGAGGTGGGAGTTTCCCAAAGTGTGAGTAGAATTAATGAAAAATAGTCCTAGCAGTACCAAACCTTTAATACCACCGTGAACCAAAATTCCATTGCCAGAAACTTTACAATCGACCAGAGTAGAGAGGACTGTAGAAAGGTTTTCCGACTTAATAGTTTTCCTTTGGTAATATTAAAACAAAAAAAAATTGCTATTGTAATTCTCTTTCGTGTTGACACGCGTTGAGTTTTGGGAGATATGACAATTGGTATCAGAGCCCATTTACAAAAATGAGGCCTCTGGGAATTGAAAGTTGATAACAGAAATAGCACATACAATTTATTTTTGTCTCTATTTGAGCAGTTCAAGAAAAACAGTTAGTATGTTGACTTTTTCTTTTTGTCACTTTTCTTATGTTAAAGTACAAGAAAACAGAAGACTGACAGTATGAGGAGAGAAAACAATGCGTCACGTAGGTTTGTGGTGGGACAGGGACCTATAACTGGTCCTCAGAATAACCCCGAGCTATGAGTATAGCTCAGAGAGGAGGCTCACAATACAAATCTGGCCATTTTGAAGATAGTACAAGAGTTGAAAATGAAATGGCCCGGTTACGAGAGGATGATGCAGGCTTAACTATGGAATAGGAGAGGATTATAAAAATCCTTTCCGATAAAGAGAATCAAAAGCCAACAAATCCCTGTGCTGAGCAATAAAGAACGTCAGAAGAGCAGATTCACCACACAGAACTTGAAGGGTCAAAAGGAAGGGAGGAAGAACGATCTGGTAATGCATCCAAACAACAGACATCAAAAAGGCAACGAATAGAGTTGCAAGGGGAATTTCGTAAGATCAAACCGCCACACTTTGATGGAGAATAGGAGGAAGCAGTTGAGGTGTGGTTTATTAATATGAACAAATACTTCCAGCTATATGAATATGATCACAACCTTAAGGCATGATTGGCCCTCTTCCAATTATAGGGAAAAGTCACCCTATGGTGGGAAGAAGTTAAGATCGTAAGAGGAGTAAGAGAACAGAACATAACTTGGGAGAAATTTTAAAGGTACTTTAAGGAAAGATACCTGACCGGGCATTTTTATGACGAAAGGGCAAGAGAATTCCATGACTTGCAGTTGGGATAGCAAACCATGGATGAATTTATCACTTGTTTTACTTCATTGCTTCATTATGTGCCTTATATTAGAGAAGAAAAAGCTAAAGTGCAGAGGTTCGTTAGTAGTTTACCTATGAATATGCGGGAAAGGATTGAGTTTGACAATCCAAAGACAATGGATGAAGCAATACGTAAAGCCAGGATTTGTTACCAGCAGAGTAAACAGAAGAGGGAAGTTCCAGGTAAAAGATAGAATGATAAGAGAAGTAATAAGTTGGCTGGAAACAATAAGGGGAATCATAGTAGTGGTAACAAGGGTGTTGGCAAGGGGCAAAACAATAGAAATGTACAGAAAAATTCACTCAGGTCCAAGCCAACCAATGAGTCTAGAGTCGGCGAGCACCCTATAAAGTTAGATAGCGAAGGGACAACAAGGCCTCTAGTGTAGTGTTGGGGTTGTGGTGGGCCTCACTACGTCAAAAACTACCCTACACAAAAGGGAACTGAACAGGTATCCCAGATCCATGAAGCATTGACAGTCGGCGATATAGGACATAGTCTACCGAGGATTAATGTAGCACTGGACGATCATCAGGCGGAGTACCAGTCGACCATGGTGGAATTTGAAGATAAAATTTCAGACCTTACTGTAACTGTTTTAATTGATCTTGGAGGAACATTAAGTTATATTAGTCTTAAGGTTGTAGAGCATTGTAAATTGAAACCTGTTAAATTCAAGAATATGTGGCTAGTAGAGCTGGCTACAGGGGCCAAGAGACGAGTGCTTGCAAAAGTCAATAACTGCTCTTTAAAGATAGTAGGACAGCTAGTGATGGCAGATTTAAATGTGCTCCCCCTTGGTTCATATGATGTTCTAATTGGTATGGACTGGCTATAAAAACATTGGTCCTTAGACAATTGTAAAACAAAGACTATTTATTATAAAGATGAGCTTGGAGTAAGGTAAGAGATGCAAGGGATTAAGCGGCCAGTACAGGTTCGACCAATAACCGCCTCTCAGTTAGCAAAATTATTAGGAAGGGATGTCAAATTTATGCCATCCAAGTGGGCTATGCTATCTCAAAAGAAAAAACAACTACCTTGGAAAACATTCGAGTGATACAAGAATTTGCTTATGTGTTTCCGGAAGAGATCCTCGAGCCACCACCTAAAAGAGATATAGAATTTACAATCAAATTAGTGCCAGGGGTGGCCTCGATATCCTAACCACCCTACAGAATGAGCACACCATAGTTGACAGAGTTAAAAATGCAGTTACAGGAACTGTTAGACAAAAACTATATTAGCCCTAGTGTGTCTCCTTGGGGAGCTCCAGTGTTGTTTGCTGAGAAAAAGGATGGGACCCTTCACCTGTGCATAGATTATCATCAGTTGAACAAACTGACAATCAAAAATAAGTATCCTCTACCTAGATTGATGATCTTTTTGACCAAGTGAAAGGTGCAACAGTCTTTTCCAAGATCGATTTGTGAACAGGGTATCATCAAATCAAAATTAAGGAAGAAGACATAACTAAAACAACTTTTAGAACAAGGTATGGACGTTACGAGTTTGTGGTGCCACCCTTTAGGTTAACTAACACCCCCGCAACATTTATGTGCTTAATGAACAACATATTTCATGAATATTTGGATAGATTTGTGCTGATATTTATTGATGATATACTGATATATTCCTGCACTATGGAAGAGAATAAGGAGCACCTTAGATTAGTGTTGCAAACCCTCCGAGAACACCAATTATATGCCAAGTTCAGCAAGTGTCACTTCTTCAAGGAAGAAATACAGTATCTGGGCCATATAATAATGAAGGAAGGGATCGCGGTAGATCCCGAAAATAAAGAACATAATGGAATGGCCCGTACCGAAGGATGTAGTAGACATCAAGTCCTTCATGGGATTAGCCAGTTATTACAAACGATTTGTAGAAGAATTCTCAAGAGTAGCGTATCCTATCACTTCCTTACAAAAAAAAGGAAGAGCTTTCAGATGGACCTCGGAATGCCAAAATATTTTTGAGCATCTTAAGCATCTGCTCACCACTGCACCCATTCTGAGCATAGTTGATCCTAATAAGGACTATGTGGCGTGTTGATGCAAGAAGGGAAGGTAATTGCTTAGGAGTCAAGGAAACTAAAAGAACATGAGCAGAAATATTCCGCTTATGACTTACAGCTGGCAGCCATCATACACCCCTTGAAGATGTGGCGACATTATCTGATGGGAAGAAAATTTTTATTATTGACAGACCACCACAGTTTGACCAATTATTTTAGCCAGCCCACTTTAAATTCTAGGCAAGCATGGTGGGTGTATTTCCTAAGTGGTTTTGATTTTGAAATCAAACATTTGAAGCGGAGAGAGAACTAGGTGGCGGATGCTTTAAGTCGGAAATTACAATGTTTATATGAAATTTCTTGTAGCGAATGGAAAAGCCCCCTTGAGAAGATGATTAAAAAAGTAGCAGAGCAAGATACTATATACCAACAAATAAAACAACAAGTACAACAGTCTACCAGCAAAGAAAATTAGCAAGGTTATGGGGTGGATGATGCTGGAATGTTGTACTACAAGAAGAGGTTGTATGTGCCCAATCAAAATATCATCAAAAATTTGATTTTGGATGAATTTCATATAAGTCACTATGCTGGACACCCAGGATATCAGAAAATGATCACTGCACTTTGAAAAGAATATTACCGGCTGTGTATGAAGAGAGATGTGGTGGAGTACTTGGCACGTTGTCTAGAGTGCCAACAAATCAAAGTAGAACACCAACACCGTGTGGGGTTATTGCAACCATTACCCATTCCAGAATGAAACTGGGAAACCATTTCTATGGATTTCATAACAGGTTTTCCCAAGGCAAGGAAAAATAATGACTCCATCATGGTGGTGGTGGACAAATTAAGTAAATCAACACATTTTATACCAGTGAAATATACTTACAAAGCTATATAGATCGTTCATATCTTTATGCAAAACATATTTAGGTTGCATGGATTACCAAAAAAAATAATCTTAGAATGTGACGTAAAATTTACATCAGCCTTTTGGAAAACATTGTTTGCAGAATTGGGAACTCAACTGAATTTTAGTACAACATATCACTCTCAAACTGACAGACAAACAGAACGGGTGAATTAGCTAATGGAAGATATGTTAAGGGCATATGTAATGCAGCAACCGACCAGGTGGGAAGATTTCTTGCACTTGGTCGAGTTCGCATACAATAATGGATATCATACATCACTATAAATGAGCCCATTTGAAGTACTTTATGGGCGGAAGTGTCGCACGCCCTCAAGATGGGGTGGACCCGAGGACAAACTGATGCCTGGTCCTGAAATGCTTAAGGAAATTGAGGAAATGGTTAAGAAGGTACAGTCCAATTTAAAAGCAGCTCAGAACAGGAAAAAGAACTTTGTTGACCAGAAAAGAAAGTTTAAGGAATACCAAGTCGGTGGTCATGTGTATGTAAGAATTCGAGCAAAAAAGAGTACACTACAATGGAGAAATTGCACTAAGTTAGCACCTCGATTTTGTGTACCATTCCATGTCTTGGCAAGAATTTGGCCAGTGGATTACCAACTCGCTTTTCCAAGTCACATACAAGTCCATAATGTTTTCCATGTTTATGTGTTAAAAAATATGTTTATGATCCTAAACATGTAATCAGATGGCAAGATATACAGGTGAGAATTACCTCTGGTAAATTAGTCTAAGAGGTTTTCCTTTAAAGACAACTAAATTGGGATGTTGTATGTTGCAGGTCGAACCGAAAGGACAAATCTTGGTCAAACCGCTGAACATCCTCGGCCGAAGAGAATTAATGTTACAGAAACAATATATTACCCAAGTTAAAGTGCAGTGGCAACACTTTGGGCCTGATGAGGCCACATGGGAAGATGAAGAGCTCATGAAAAAATCTTACCCAGGGCTATTCATGGTCAACAGACATCGGGACGATATCTAATTTTAGGAGGGGGAGATGTAATGCCCCGAGAAAAATGTAAATATTTGATGTTACCGTGGTAAAAGACAAACTGAATATGACATTATTGCTGTTTGGAATTTAATAATATTTTTATTATTTTCTTTTAAAAAAAATAATAAATGTTTTCTTTGAAGTGCTAGCAACTTGTTGAGGAGGAATTTGGGGAAAAGAAGGTTGTTGTAACTGCAACCCTAACTAACTCCCCTAATTGGAAGGGCGTCTCGAGAAAAGGAAGAGGGGGGAGGCAAAATTTGTGCTATAAGGACAGGTAGAGGAAGAAAAAAAAGGAAACGAATGGCTAATTCTGGTGATGACTAGATAGCCAAGCACTTGGTGCAAGTATCTTGCTGAGTATAGTGGTCCTGCAAGAGAGAAAGGGGGAAGATTCTGTCTTGGAAGAATAATCTCAAGGTTGGGTGGCAAACTAGAAGTGGGAGATAAAGGAAAGGCTCAGCTTCTGGAATGCTTCGTGAGTCACAACAGTTTAGAGGGCAGAGGTGAACAGTTCTGTTGAAATAACGTATTAACATAAAAAAGAACAGGTACTGAAAATTCTAATTGTTGTGAATGATTAAGTTTTGTATCATTCATAGGAAATGAAAAAAATACTGTAGCTGAAACCTCTGTATAACATTGAATCTTTAAATAAAATAGATATAGATTGATTATTGAAACTCATCTTTCAGAGAAACAGGAAAAATGGGGTAAGCATATAAAACCCTCTTAAGTTCTGGAAAAGCACGTGAGTAAATATTAATCATAGTGAATCTGTAGGGTTTCGAAAAGGTTCCAAACCACTCAGAACCCTATCATGAGGGAAGAGAGAGACCCTTAGGGTATGGTAGGTATATAAAATAGTAAAGACATTTCCAATTCTGCAAACCAAAACCTTAGCTAGGTGGGTACAATATAAACTGCAATCATAGATTTCATGCCATGAAGAAGAAAGAACTGAACAAGGTTATACATGTTAATAATAGTAAGAACAATGAGGGTGAAACCCGAATGTCATGGGTCTATAGATATTATTGTGTTATGGGTGCTAACTTGGGATTTGGTCTGGTGATATAATGCCTGTTATAAAAATTTCATTTACAAAAATAACATGCTGGAACACTGGTAAGTGACAGACAACCATGGCATACAATTTATGCGGAAGTATCCTCCTCATGTTGCAATTGAGGATGGACCCCAGAGAATCTTAACAGGTGAATACCCTGAATCGTGCAAGTGAGCACATTAAAGGAAATAATGCAAAAGAACAAATTTTCTAGGACCCTGTAAGTAGACAATTATGCAGTAATCGAATAACCAAGAAATTTGCATGCAAGATTTAGCTATCCAGGTAAAGAAATGGAAACAATATGAAACCAGCATTAACCATTATCATGTAGCACAGATGTATGAATTATTGACAGATAATGTTGAATTTCCTATTAATTCTTGATAAACCATTAAAAGACAAATGGAAATCCGGACAGAGGCTATCATGTTCACATATTCAAACCATTCAAACAGAAAGTAAGAAATGGGAAATTGTGATAGACATTTTTGGGCACTACAACGCCAATCATAAATGTCCATAACCTAAGGGCTCCTAAGTACCCAAAAGTGTTGTTTCACTCCCTAAAGGAACAAGGTCAACTGATTACATCATCTCCAAGAAGTTCTCCACATAAAACTGCTCAGAACTTGTCAAAACTAGACCATACAGAATGCCCACTGTAGAGGGTGCGATGCATATCACCTACTCAGTGTAAAGGGTGTGATGCACACTAGAAAGCCCTTCTGTAGGGTGTGATGGGTGAGAATGGACAAATGGTAGAGACAGTTTGCGAGGTGGAGGATCATGGAATCTTCCAAAAATTTCTCCTCTAACACTTGCCTCTCTGAATTCGCCCAGGGATGAGTAAGAGATCATGAATATCCAAGTGGAATCAAGAACTATCAGAGAGAGGACACTAATCAAAATCCCAGAAGCTGACTCACCCCCCTATAATCATCTATATATGGATCCCTCATCATAGAGATCCAGAGGCTGGAATCTCGTATCTTGTAAAGAAATGTTGTTGGTTTCATGGTGTAACATCATAGTGTTGGGTGATCTAAGCTTTACATGAGGTGAATAAAGGCTTTCTTGCTGGCGGATGATGCTGGGTCAGAACAATTGGTTGTAATCCTCTTTTCTACTCTTGATATTAATAAATCTATTCAAGTTTTCCTCCACATTCTTGTATGTTTGATGATATATGCATTTGTGTGGCCAATACATATCTAGTCCTGTATTGCTTATGTTTGTAGATCTCTATTCTTCTATAGTATTATGTTGCTTTGATTCTACAGATGCTCTTTAAAGCTGGGTAGATGAAGAAGAAGCACCAAAGATCTATAAAAAAGGAGAGGAGCCGAGCAAGGAACCAAGCACAAGATTGAGGTTGGTGTCCTTTGTTCCCCTCTTATCTACTTCTCATAAAGGAAAGCTAAAGTAGTTTTAGTTTGTTTGTTTCTAAGATAGCTACTAGTCCTAGTGGGACTAGGAGCTCCGAGTGGACACTAGATTTCCCGATAACAAAATGGCGACTCCACTGGGGACCGAATAGATTGTTTGCTAGTCTATATTTGTTTGTTTTATAAACTTATAGATGGAGCCTGAATTCAAGCCAGCTAGCCTTCGAACTGCATTTGCTATGAAAGTTCAAAGTAGATCAATGCTGCTTTAGTCTATCTCCGGGTTTTGTTTAGAAATTATCTACAAACACTCTAATTTCCCTAGTGGTGGCTCTAGTAACCTCGTTAGATCAACCCCTGTGATTTATATTTACTGAACATCATTTTTTGCTCAGCCTAAATCCCTGAACTGAACTGCAAATTGTGACCAAAGACCAAGTAAAAGTATCGCACTAGTACCATCGCACCCTCTCTTCAAGGAAGTCTGTATGCATCACACCTCCCATGTGCAGTAGGTGAGATGCATAGTGGATACCCTGTGTAACAGGTGCGATGGTCAGAGAAGGTTAATTTTTCATTCAGATTTTGGTTTTTCTTCACTCTCTTCAGCTATATTCAGGAGTTTTGATGTCTGTGATCAGTATATCTTTGTGGAGACCCCCTTCCTTTCCATCATTCCTCCTTCAATGTGCAAAGAACTATAAATTTTTTTATGTATTGTGCACCATTTTCAGTTCTCTTTTACAAAGAAGTAGCATAATCAGACTATCGTTTCTTGATCTGAAAGTGTCACAAGTGTCATTTTTAGTCATAGAAGAGAATCCCATTGTTCTTGATGGTCGATTATACTGTTTTTCTTGTATGTGATTTGAATTAGTAGGTTTTCAAGTGTCGAAAACAATTTTCAATTCGAAATTGCAAAGTGTCATCGTTATCTTCACTTTGTTTTGAAGAGAAATTTGTTAGTATTGTCGCCTTGGAAAGATAATTCAGATCTGCACTTAGCATTCTTCTTGTCATTCACACATTAAGAAGGCTGAAAAAAATTACATGCATGTGCATTTTCATTTATACTGCTTCTTGATTTAGAATAGTTCATCTAGTGTGTGCTTGATGCTCTATGTTGAAAGACCCTCAGCTCTCTTTCCTTAGTAGCTAGGATTTTCATTGCAAAAGAATATTAAATGATTGTTTATCATCTTAGACTGCATTTTAGGAATTGTATATATACATCATGCGGTGAACCTGAAAGGAAAATTCCTTAAGCAAGATCAACTATAAAATAAATTTAATGAACATAAAAATGCTTTGGAAACACGCACAACATCTAGAAGTCTAGGCTAGAGACGTATTCCAGCGTCGTTAAGCCTGGTAACTATCGCTTTCATCGATGGTTGGGTGATTCCTCCTCTTTGAGACGACAAGTGCTAGTACAGACTTGTGCTCCCACGTACCGTCGAGTATATATTGGGAGACCACAATAGGCTATATCCTTTATCCTTAGGAAGCCGTGTCTGCCACCCTATCGATCGCAATGCACTGAACACAGCATTCGGGAAGATTGAATGCCATACCGTAAAAGGTATTCTGCAGTTTTGCAATTGGTTTGGTAATCCCTCTCTCTAAATTTCTAGAGTAGTCTCTTTCGTTCCCTTTTAGACTCCTTAAAGGAAAAGTTCCATCTGAGCACTTGTCACTTCAGGCTCATTAAAAATCGAAGGTGACTAGAGTCATATTTTGTTTTTTCTCGACTATTAAAAATTGAAAAAACAGGTTGTGTCAAAGCGTCTAAAATTTATTTTAATTGGAATAATGTCATTGTTCCCTTGTTGATCTTAGGTTGAGAAAATGGAGTCCACCAACCAAGGGTTTCCCCTTGGAGGAAATCCTAGCCCCTTCTCCTCTTGGGGAGATGTTGGTACACCTCATATGGCTACATTGTCACTTCGTGGACTGACAATTGGCTTGCCAATATGGCTCTTCTCGACCTCTGTCATTCAAACCACTGTGATTCCTGAGCAATCAAATCAGCAAGTAGATGATACTAGAGTTACCCCCCAACCATCTACTTTGTCTGCTTCTCCCTCTCCTCCTTCCTCTTCGCTTGGTGAAGCTAGTAAAGCTAAAAAACGAGTAACTGAGAAGAAGAAGAAGCGGAAGGAGAAAAAGGAAAAGAAGAAGAAGGAGCCAAAATAAAAAGGGGGCAACCATCTGTCGTCTAGCAAAAATCCTCACACTGCACCATCTAAACCTAAATCTCCATGTGTCATTTGCAAAGGAGACCACTATCATCGAGACTGTCCTTGTATCCCTCGGATCTTAAGGGACTGGTCTCCTCGTTTGCACAATCCGGTGTTGTCAACCTCTGATGATCATGTTGAAAGTACACCATCAACCAGTGAAAGCGAAGTATCTGAACAAAAAAGGAGATGAAAATTTCCTTGTAAACTGTGTGAAGGTGATCATGCCATCCACTGTTGTCCCTTCCTAGATGAAGCTAAAATAGTTTTGGATAACTTTCCTGCTTCATCGCTATGGATTCCTCCTGGATACAAAAAACTCTTGCCAAGTCCATCATTGGTTGAAAATCTGGCTGGCACGTCATTGTGGTCGGCCGAAGAATCTATCATTGAAGATGAACCCTCTTAATCCACACCAGATGAAAGTCAAAAGGTCGAGGCAACAGTTGACCCGGTCTTTTCTTTAGAAGGTCCATCTTCAGATGATACAGTCACAGGAGACAATGAGAATGACAACTTTCAAATTCTTTTCGTAAACATAGACTTTGATGAACATGGGGGCAGTCTACCCATTCCTTTACCGTAGGAAGGAAGTTCGTCAGAGTCATATCCAACTCTCTATTCGGTCCCACCTTTGAGCAACCTAGTCGTTTCCTTCGATTGGAATCTACTAGGCAGACCCCGTTTATCGGCTAGCGTACCATTCCAAATCATTATACAAGCTTACAGAATGGTCATGGCTGGTACCATCATAGATGAAGGGGCTTCTGTGAGTATCCTTTCCTCAACTCCTTGGAAAGCACTTAGTTCGCCATCGCTTCTGCCTGAGATGAGAAATCTGACAGGCTTTGACAAAGGAATCAGTAAACCATTAGGGATCCTTCCAAATTTGCCGATTATTTTGAGAAGGAAAACCATTCATATGAACGTAATGGTAGTCCAAGGGCCTTTAGATTACAATCTACTCCTTGGATGTTAATATATTTATTGCATGGGAGCCATCGTCTCATCACTCTTTCCAGTGATGTGTTTTCTGCATGAAGGTAGAGTGGTCAAGCTCGTAGATGAGCTTTTGTTCCCTGGCTCACACATGGAAAATAGTCAAATACCATCCCTAAATGGTATTTTAATGCAAGGAATGTCTCATCAATCTCCAGTCCGTCCACCTAGAGAGCGCAAGTGATTCGGGAGGACGTGACTGAAACCCAGGGGGCATGCACACTGGCCTGCTCCGGCAGGGAAAATCTAGGTATAGAATAGGTTTATGTGAAGGAAAATGACTGGTCCGATACTCGTCCAGAATTAGACCTGAATAATATTCCTTCGTCAAGGTTAGGAGGTTGGGATTTAGAACCACCCTTGTCCAAATGGACTAAGCCAGGAGGTGTTTCTATCTGCTGTGTGGATGGAAACTATCTTGCAAAAGCAGGAACTTCTATATGGTAACATGGAAATTTTTCACTATACCTGGGGGCATGCAAACCGTTTTGCATGCAAGTGAAGAGTGACCATTTATTTTCTTAGTTTGTAGATTCTCGAACCCTTTGAACTCGTAGGATTGGTCACTCCTAGCTTTCATAAAGAAAGGATCTGGAGCAAAGTTTCGAATGGTGCAAGCTCCATAAAAATTGAACCTATCGATGAGATATCCTTATTGTATGACTAGCACGGGCAATTTTTATGTGGAGTTTAAACTCGTTAAAAATTAAACATAAGCAATGAGAAAATGTTTTCCCCCAGAGTTTAAGCTCATTAAAAAATGAATCAATTTCCGGTAAAGAACCTGTGAATGCATTATCATCAGCTTTTAAACCTTGGTCGTGTTCTCATCATCACCTTGACCTTTTTAGCCGATCATACCCCTCCGTTTGATTGTTTACCCTTTTGAGGAATAGTTGTGATGAGTGATCTTTCTAGCCATCCTTGTGACACTGCCGTGATTGGAAAATTCGAAACCTTACCTGGAATCAGCTGCTACCCAAAATTATCACTCGTTCCTCAAAAAATGAGTCTCCTTTAAGCTCTTTTCACCTGACTTGTAAAAAATGAAAAGATTGCCGAACGATTGGTCTCTCCAGCTCGTTAAAGTCATCGAAAGTGCTATCCCTCCTCTAGATTTTAATCTTTTTGGACCCAAGGGATTATTACACAAAAAGATTGAGTGCTTGTCTTGTTCGGTTCATTAAAACTATCGAAAAATTCATCCCTTTCATATTATTTTATGCTTTCTCAAACTTAAGGGATTATATGACGAAAAAGAATCATTGGAGTTTCCTTTTCGTCCCTTTCCAGACTCTCTAAAATTGGAAAAGGACCGAGTTATCATTGTAGTTAAACTCGTTAAAACCAATAGCGACAAACTTGTCCAAATGGATGAGAACGAGTTTCATTGTCGCTAGGCTCATTAAAACATGGTGACGGGTTCGCCTGAAGGGCAGATTATAGAACAAGCATATGTTATGCTCCTAAAGCTTGATAAAAATAAAGAGGTACTGGTTAGCAATGACTGGGGAAAATTGGGAAGGAAACTTGAATAAAATTTATTGGTAGCAAGTTGCTCTTGAACATGACACTTTCACTCCACATCCGAGTCGGGTTGGGTTATTCCGCTCATCAGTCATATCACCATTGGTCCATCACACCATCCATATCTGGGGTTAACGCTACCAATCCATTGTAAGTGTCGCCGGTATGTTCAAGAGAAGTCGCTCAGAGAATTCACCTATGTCTCATCCGCTACAATACATTCACGCTCCATTCTTTCATGACCGCCACCCTGAACCCTGTCTCATCAGACCTTTTTCATTTCCAAAATCATTTGCTCTGTTCCATGTCGCAGATGTGGGATTCACTAAGGCCCTCCTACGACGGGTCACCTCTTGTCAACATCAGCTCATTATCAAAGAAGTCAACCTAGGAACAACCCCTTTCAGTACTTTGAAGCTTGCATGCCTCAATGGCAAGTTTCTCAATTTCGGCCATTGGTTTTCATCAATGGCCTTCGACCAAGATATTTTGTGTGGTGTTTGATGCCAAGTCCATTTTTAACACCACGTGAATTGTACTTTAGTACCTTGAGGATCATTGTCATTATTGGTGATTCCTCTTGTGCCTGTTAACACCTTACATCATTGGCTGGTAATCAGGCGATGTCTTTCCATGTTCGACTCCAGAACATCTTTCACATGGATTGACTTGTACTCCGACTGAAGATTGAATGAGTTTTGAAGACCCCAGATCTAGTTTCATCCATTCGGGCTATGATATATTCAGGAATATAAAAACATCAAATGTACATCATTGCCGAACAGATGATCATCCAAATCAAAGGATAATGACTCCATCTGAATCATCAGTCTGCTACACAGATGGTTGTCTATCCTCTGTACATGAAAATGAATTTATAAAGCTGAGCATGGGAATGCTCGCCTCAGCTAGATCATGAAAAATATTATGAAGATAATGTATTGTATTGTATCTTATTGCAGGTCGCCTTCCAGCTTGGAAAAACTTCAGATCCTCAAGATAAAGCATTTCACCCGACATCAAACGATTAACGACCTCATTCTTTAGGGGGCAACTGTTATAGACATTTTTGGGCACTACAACCTGTTGATGCTTCGAAAATCGTTACATCAACATTGGGGGATAACCACCCAGTTTGGACCTTAATACAACTCCTTTTCCGTTTGGGATGGTGGCTCCGACTAGATATAATGGGACAAGTTTCCCAGTAATGAATAAAAGGGGGTGAATGAATGATTGTTTTTCTAATAAGTGGTAATAAATGGAGGACTTACTCTATGAGCGAAAACATAAATGACTATTTTATCCCGGGAAGCTTCTAATTTTAAGTGCAACTTTTAGTGATCTGTGTTCACTGATAGGCATATAGACGACACTATTCAATAAACAAAGTCATTCATTTAAATGATAATTGCTTCGTTCAAATAGTTGAACGAAGTAATTGATAAAACATTGTTACAATTCTCTTTTTATATTACTGATACATGCATGATTAGAAGAATAGCAAACTGTAAACATCCAATAGTGGAAAGGATAAAGTATACTGTTAAAGAACATTCACATATTCAATAATAGCAAGAATGATCAAACAACAATTCACATAAAAAGAATAAAATCAGACATAGATAATACTACCATATGAGCTGCAAATCATTCCCAACGTCAATTGCAATTTGAATTCCTTCTTCCGACTCAGAAATACTTTTAAATAAAGGTAGTAGTGCACGTCCACATAAAAGCTTCGTTATCAAAATTTGGAAAGATTGGTCCAGTTTTCATAAAAGAATATGCCTGAAGTACAGTAGTGCAACTTCAAGCTTAAGTCATATACAAAAA